>CAXKVI010000001.1:108944110-109020334 GCA_964058755.1 Campiglossa producta | reverse complement strand
GGGTAAATTTCTTAGTAAAGTCTGGACATGCGAGAATAGGGGCCTCAGTGAGCTTTTGTTTGAGGATTTCGAAGGCTTCTTGCTGTTCAGCTTCCCATCGCCAATGTTTTCCCTTCTTAAGTAACGCAGTGAGCGGTTGACTTACCGTGGCGAAGTCAGGTACGAAACGGCGGTACCAGGATGCTATCCCCAAGTATTGACGTACCTCCTTGACGTTATTCGGTGGCTTGAGCTCCTGTATGGCGGCAACTTTCTCGGGGTCAGTGTAAATTCCCTTGTCGCTGACTACGTGGCCTAAGTACCGGAGTTCCTTTTTAAAAAACTCACACTTTTCGGGATTTATTCGTAGATTTGCGTGCTGTAGCCGTAGCAAAACTTCTCGTAGGTTCTGCATGTGTTCTTCCAACGTGGAACCTATAAAAATTATATCGTCCAAATATGCGAAGGCATGTGGTTCCATCTCTGGCCCTATGACTTGGTCGAGCGCTCTTTGGAATGTTGCCGGTGCGGAGTGTAACCCGAAAGGCATAACCCGCCATTGGAATAGACCGCGTCCAGGAACCGTGAAAGCAGTATATGGCCGACTGTTTTGTTCCATGGGTATCTGCCAGTAGCCGTTCTTGAGATCTAGACTACTTATATACTTCGCCCTCCGTAACTTGTCTAGAATGTGCTGTATCCTTGGTAAGGGGTATGCGTCGGGAACCGATCGGGCGTTGAGCTGCCGATAGTCTACGCATAACCGCCACTTACCGTTCTTCTTCCGAGCTAATACGATCGGTGCACTGTGTGGGCTGCAAGATGGCTCGATGCACCCTTTCGCAAGGAGTTCGTCGATCTCAGTATTTATGATGCTCTGCATTGCTGGATTGCGTGGAAAATAACGCTGTTTTATGGGACGGTCGTCCGTCATATTGATCCTATGCTCGGCCACATTAGTCACTCCGGTCATCGCCTCGAACTTTTTGAGTTCTTCAGCCAGGAACTCACGTATGATGTCTGCTTCGCCTTGATGTTTGCTATGATGTATGCCCACGGCATTATGGACTTGCCTGGGCGGTGTGATGAAAGCCGTCGCGCAATGGCTTTGGTGTACCTCCTGAATTTGATTAGAGGTACTACGTTGGGTGGGTTGTGTTATGTGGATTGGGTTGTCGGGCAACATTTGCCATGTTTCGGAATACTCGAAGGTGACGTAGTTATTTTCATTGCTGGAAACTGAGCGTGTTGACTTTATCAACCGGTCCCGGTTGTTGCTGAGGAGACCGCTTGGCCTGGTCCCGTTCTCGGGGGTTTGTGTGATGAAGTTTCCCGGAGTTGTCCTGTCGGTCTTCTCACCTCTAGTTTGGCTTCCCCTTGTGTCTCGTGAGCGTCTCTTCCCAGTCTTTTTGGGTTGACCAGGTTCTTTTCTACCTCCCGCCGCTTGTGGTACGGTCGCACGTGTTGTGGCCGCGTTTTGCCCAAATGGGTCAGCCAAAATGATGCGGTATCCTCCACAGGATACTGTAGCTCCCATGCCGCCAAGTGCGTCTAGGCCGATGATGATGTCATCGATGGCACCAGGCATTACGTGTAGAATGGTGCGGTGTGATGACTTCCCCAGACGTACCTCGGTCCTTATGGCGTCGAAAATTTGACTGCTGGTACCGTCGGCCATTGTTATTTGAAGGGCTGCGGCTACTCTTTCTCCGCCTCCTGAGCTTACCACGCGCTCTGCTACAACGGTGGATACGAAACTTCGTGAGGCTCCGGTGTCGATGATGGCCTCTGCTGGTTGTCCTCCAAGTTGGACTAGGGCGTAAAGGCGGCCACGATCCTGACGTATGGTTATTGGTACTTCGGCGCTGGGTTCTGCGGGTTCACCGCGCCTTGCCCTTGGTGAATCCCTCTTTCGTTTCCCGAACGATGGCGGCAACACTCTATTGTTCGTACATCGAGCCTGCCGCACTCCCAACAGAATAATTTTCTCGGGTTTTGGCACCTATCAGCGTAGTGGCCTTCCTGGCCACACCTTCTGCATCCGTTGTTAGCTGTCCTAGCTGGGGGGTGGCGCTGAGTGTCCGGCGTTTTGTCTCGTGGTGGCTGCTGGTGGGGTGACTGACTCGTTCTTGGAACTGTGGCTTTCTCGCCTACTACGTGTCGCGCCATTTCGCGTCGTGGTACTTCCGACGTGCGTCGGTGTCCTTCGTGGATCCCCTCGTAGTCTTCGGCGAGGGTGAGGAGTTCCGTTAAACTACTAAAATCTCGTCTGCGGATATAGGTAATCCGGATGGCTGTTGCGAAATATCCTTTCCAGCCGTTGCTCGCTGCTGTACCCGGCGTGCCGCATTAGATTTTGTATTGCCAATACGTAATCCTTGTATTTTTCCCGGGCATGCTGTCTACGCTGTCGTATATCGTCTTCTAGACGCTCGAAGTATCTGGCCGGTAAGAAAAATCGTAAGAAATCTCGCTTGAAAGTCGCCCAGTTGTCCCAGTGCTCGTTGTTGTTCCGATACCACTGGAGGGCGGTGTTGCACAGTAATTCGGGCATAGTTTTTGGGAGGAGGTCTGTGTTCACCATGTATACTTCGGCCAATTCTTCCAGCCGTTCTACAAATCCAAGAGGGTCCCTTCCACCATCGTACTTTACTGACCACTTCCGTACTTGATCGATGACAGGTGCGATTACAAGGCCCGTAACGTGATCGCCGTGGCCTATCGCGTATTGGTTGGGTACGGCATTTGCTAATGGTGGGTACTGATGTGGGGGATGCCTGCTCTGCGTTGGGATCGTCAAACACCTTCTCTGTGGTGGTCCTTCAGGTGCGTTACCAGCTCCTTCACCGAGGTTCGCTGGGATCGGTGTCTTTGGTTCATCTTCTTCGTCTAACGTCTCCTCTGTGGTTTGGTATGTGGTCTTCAATAACAGAAATTGGGCGTGTATTTCCGTGTCGGTGGGCGCCTTGGAAGCCAGTGCCGTAATACGCTTGCGGATCTCACGGGCGGTGCCGGTATGCTCGATACCCAGCTCTTGCGCAATGGATACCATTTGCTCTTTGCATATGGTATCCAGCCACGATGTATCAAGTGGCAAACTCATTCTGTAGAAAATTTTTTTTTTTTTTTTATCAGGAATTTTCCGTCTGATTAGTTGGATGTACGACTTGCAGGGTCCCTGCTCGGGCGCCAATTGTAACGAAGCTTTTCCCTGCCCCTGTGCTTCTTATCTTATGCTGGGGTATACTCGCCGTGTCCAGGGTCCTTGTACAATAAATTTATACTTTGGGGCCCTTTTGCAAGTCGTATTCTCAACTTTATTAAATATCGCTTAACTTAACTAAAATTCATAAATTTCAAATAATTCAAATAATTCGGTAACTCGTACTCTCGATAGCGGCACTGTTGGCTTGGGACCTAGATATCTGGCGTGATAACGGGTCTCTTCTCTTGATAACGGCTCGCCGTATCCCGTTATCCCTCTTCTTAGCGTGGCTCTGTGCTGCTAGCGTTGACGTCGCTCTGTCGGCGTGTGGCGGTTGGCGCTTGATTGCGCGTACTTGTGTCGGCGCCGTTCTGCTGGCGTTTAGCTGTGGGCGCTTGGCCGTGCGTGCTGGCGGTGACGTCGCTCTGTCGGCGTGTGGCGGAAGGCGCTTGATCGCGCGTACTGGCATCGGCGTTGCTCTGCTGGCGTTAGCTGTAGGCGCTTAGCCGCGCGTGCTGGCGTTGACGCCGCTCTGTCCGCGTTTTGCCGTGGACGCGCTCGCTGGCGTTGACTGGCTGCGCCGGCTACTTCTGCTGCGCGACACCACGGTGGGTTTGGCTGAACGGCGGAGCGCGGCCTTAGGTGTATAATGGGCGGGGAAAATCCAGCACACCTCAAGTACAACCCAGTCCGCGTCTACTCTGGATTGTGATGTCCAATATTGGTAAAGCCCAGTTACTAGCTATCACTACCCAGCGTAGATCCGATCTTTGCCGTGACTCCGTACTGGTCTACAGTTGTGGTGGTAATCTCGCTGCTCCTCTCGGTTGGCGTTATCGTGCTTTGCGGTATTTCGTTGACGGCCTTACGGTTTTATTTGCGGCCCGTTATCTCTGCTACGTTATGCTGTCGCAACTGTACTCGCGTTCACTCTGCACTCGCGTCGATAAAGTGCGTATCCACGGCTGACTGTGGCAGAACAGGTTATCGCGGCCTTAAGCGTATAATGGGCGGGGAAAATCCAGCACACCTCAAGTACAACTCAGTCCGCGTCTACTCTGGATTGTGACGTCTAATATTGGCAAAGCCCAGGTATTAGCTATCACCCTTCAGCGTAGATCTTTTCACTACCGCAGCTCCGTGCTGACTGACTCCTGTCTTCTTGTGTTGCTTCTTAAATATTGTATAGTTGCTTGCGCGTGTGACTGTCTGTTGTGACGATGTTGCTACGACTTGTTGTGTTACATGTAGGTTTGTGTTGTAGTTGGCTATTGTTGTTCGTTGTTGTCGTGCTCTAGCGCCTGTTGTTGTGTAGTTTCGTGTTGGAGTTGGCTTGTTTGATGTTACTGTTGTGTGTTGGTTCGTTATGATGATCGGTCGTGCGCTGTTTGATGCTGCCGTTGTTTAATTTGTGTGGGCCAAATTTGTAACCATATTTGGTCCTCACAGCATCTCTCTTCCTTCTTTGCCTCACGATAGCGTTACCATATACTGCGCCCGTTCGCAACGTCTCCCTGTATGCAGCGTCCTTTTTGTCCGAGGCAGTGCTGCATTCCTCATCGTACCAGTTGTTCTTGCGGGCTCGCTGAAACCCTATAGTGGCCTCAGCGGCGGTACGTAATGAGTGAGAGATGTGCTTCCATTGCTTGGTTACATCGTTAGGTCGAGAATAGCTCTTCGATAGCAGGTGTGACAGTCGAGTGGAGAAATTATCAGCTGTCTATGTCGTGCGCAGCTACTCGACGTCAAACTTTCCTGCCGTTACTGTGCGTACTTTCTTCTCTGCACAGAGGCGTGTACGAATCTTGGCTGCAACAAGATAATGGTCCGAGTCGATATTTTGTATCATGACATGATCAATCCGGTTTCTTGTTCTTTGATTAGGGGACAGACAGGTGGCTTGGTGTTTTCGCTTATGCTGGAGCCTGGTATTACTGATGACCATTCTATTAATCAACCTCCTTACTCTTCTCTTGACCCTAAGCTGGCCCTGCCCGGCGAGAGGTCGTACGAACAAGATGAATAATAAAAACAATAAAACTACTAAAACCAAAGATGCAGCAACTACGTATACTGCACAGCATTTCCATATCAGCCGGGAGATCGACAGCGATTTAGACTACAACAACAACGGGTCGATTAACTCTGGATAATAAGGGGACAATCCCCAAATCAAGCACCGGTACAAAAACAGTGAAGCCAACAATGGCTGATGCTAAACTCCCATTAAGTGCCGGTACCGAAACCAATTCCTTAACGTCTGTGACAGTGGTCTCACGACCTGGCTTCAGGGATCCAAAAAAGGGAACTACCGCGATGGCCACTACGGGTCGAAACTCCTCCCAAAAGACTTCTACCAGTCGCTCTGAGTACTTGGACACAAGAGCGGCCGCAAGGATCCTGAAGAAATACGACGGAGTTTCACAGGAGACGCTATCGCCGAATGCCCGAGATAGCTGAAGCTCTTGTAACGACAGCCTTTGAAGAATTCTCTGACTACGCGCAAGCGGGTATATGAGCAGATGTATGGGCAACCGCTAACCGAACTCCTCTATGCGTTTTTACGATATTAGCAAAACGGATGTTTGCTTGTGTGAGTGGGGTAAAATGTTGCTTGTACATATGCACATATACGTTCCGCTTAAGGGTCGAACGCGGATTTGTTTGACCAAAGCGGGCAGGCAATTCGTGCCTTGCGGTGTCCTAAATGCCGCAAGGGTTAATGGGTATAAAAAGGGGGTCCGCTGATCGACAGATCAAATTTGAAAAAGTCGCGGTCTTATCGAGTGCCAGAAAGTGTTAAAAAAAAGTTTAATTTTAAAGTGCCATCTTCATCCTAAAGTGTGGATGCGCGAGTGGGAAAAATAAAGTATTTTTATAAAGTGCGGTTCCACCCTTAAGTATACGGGCGAAAAAGAAAGTAGTGAAGTTCCGGACACTAGGGAATCCTCCCTAGGCGCAAAACCATCCAGAAGGGCCGCCACCACGGGCGTGAAAAATCACCTCACAAAAATCAGCAGTCACCGGTAAGTCACTTTGTGAAATTTTTAAATTTTCGAAAAACCTTTTCTTTTTTTTTTAAGTTTAGTAAAAATAGCTTCCGTGAATTCCTATTTTAAAAATTTTTGGTGAATTTAGATAATTTTTTTTGAACTTCCCGATAAAAATTTAATTTTTGTAAAGTTAGAGTGCTCCTTTTTATGGCAAGGGTTTGATACATTATTTCAAAATAAATTTTTTTTAATAAATTTTCTCGTCATTTCTGAGCTCTTTGTTTAGACAAAGTTGTGGTCCTGAAAAGGACCGTTTATTTAGTTGCATCAGCAAGGGTCACTGTCCACTCAAAATATTCCTGAACTATTAAATTATATTTTCGAACCACAAAAATGTTTCTCAATTTTTAAAATTCCATTCGATTTTTCGAGTTCTAAAATTTTAACTCTAAAAATTCACAAACATTAAAATCTTCATAAATGCACTTACGTGTACATATGTATGTAAATATGTACACGAGCATGAAGGCAAATAAAAGCGTAGATTTTTGTTGTAGATATTTTTTTCACACCTTTATCAAAATCAAAAAATTACTTTTGTTTGTTATCGGCCTTTATTTGTAACATATTAAGATAATTTCTTAAAATCAAAAAATTTTAAATCACTAATTATATTTTTTTTACCCAAACCCCCGCTTTTACCTTTTGGATTTCACTTGAATTTTTTTATTTAGACAAAATTTAATTTAATTGTGAAAATTCAAAAATATTAAAATATGCACAAGTGCACTTACATGTATATATGTATGTAAAGTATCCATGTACATTTTTTTATTGCAGCTCACGAAGCCAGCCGAGGACCGCGACATTTTTGAGTACATAAACGCTCGCCAACAAAATACATGAAATCACACACAAATTCACACAAAACCGAAAAACACGGAAAGCATTAACAAACACCAACGTATACACGCCAACAACCCATTTGAAGGAATTTGCATTTGGCCAAGAAGACAGGAGTGTAATAGGGGTGGTTGCTGTGCGACCTTGCCCAATCCCGACTCTTGCGTCCCCGTTCGTACACTCTGGGCAACGTGAGCTATCTAGGCTCGCGGCTGAAAGAGAGGGAGCCCCGGTGGGGCCACTCTGACATACTTGGTTTAAGGGCTCACCGAGGTTTTTGCGTAGCGTCTGTTCACCATGAGGTGCGGCTGCAAGCGGGCGTCTGTCTTGAAACAAGCGCCACGTAAAAAACTTAATTCCAATGAAAACGAATTCAAAGCCTCGGATGAGAACCCCCTTTAATGTTGACGACCCGGCAAAACGAATAAGGCATAATGATTTGGATATTAGGGCATGTACCGGGAATGTCCGGATCCTTTCAAGGGACGGTACCGCTGCCCGACTGGTTGATGTCCTCATAGGCGCAAATGCCGACACCACCGCCCTGCAGGAAATGCGATGGACGGTGCAAGGAAAGATGACCATCGGTTCTTGTGACGTATACTACAGTAGCCAGATACGCGGCAAAGCGCGTGGTGTAGGATTTGTGGTGGGAAAGAGACTTCGCCGCCAAGTACTAGCGTTCACTCCTGTGGACGAGCGTCTCGCTGCGATCCGCATCAAGGCGAGGTTTTCAAACTTAACATTTATCTGCGCCTATGCGCCGACTGAGGAGACGGACGACGCAGAGAAGGACTCCTTCTACGATAAACTTGAACAAGCCTATGATCGCTGCCCCCTGCATGATATCAAAATCGTGCTCGGCGACTTTAATGCCAAGGTGGGCAAGGAAGGAGTCTTTGGTCCTACAGTTGGAAAATTCAGTCTCCACGATATAACATCCCCCAACGGCACTAGGTTGATTGACTTCGCCGCTTCCCACAATATGGCCATCAGTAGTACCAGGTTCCAGCATAAGCGAATACACCAAGCCACCTGGCTGTCCCCTGATCAAAGAACAAGAAACCAGATTGATCATGTCATGATCGACGGCAGACACAGCTCCACCGTTCTAGACGTGCGTACCCTACGCGGTCCCAATATCGACTCGGACCATTATCTTGTTGCAGCCAAGATACGCACACGCCTCTGTGCAGCGAAGAAAGTACGCACAGTAACGGAAGGAAAGTTTGACGTCGAGAAGCTGCGCGTGACACAGACAGCTGACAATTTCTCCACTCGACTCTCACACCTGCTATCAGAGAGCAATCCTCGACCTAACGATGCAACCGAGCAATGGAAGCATATCTCTCACTCATTACGTACCGCCGCTGAGGCCACTATAGGGTTCCAGCGAGCCCGCAAGAACAACTGGTACGATGAGGAATGCACCGCAGCCTCGGTCAAAAAGGACGCTGCATACAGGGAGACGTTGCGAACGGGCGCAACCCGAAGTTTATGGCAACGCTATCGTGAGGCGAAGAAGGAAGAGAGATGCCTTTTCAGAAAAAAAAACGTGAGGCCGAAAGGCGTGAGTGTGAGGAGCTTGAGATGCTGGCTGCCAGGAATGATGCCCTAAAATTCTATGAAAAGATCCGGCGGATGACGGAAGGTTTAAAGACCGGGGCAAGTTCCTGTAAGGACACTAACGGCGACCTGGTAACCGACGTACAGAATGTACTTAAATTATGGAGGGAGCACTTCTCCTCACTGCTCAATTG
Source organism: Campiglossa producta (assembly GCA_964058755.1). Classification (NCBI taxonomy): domain Eukaryota; kingdom Metazoa; phylum Arthropoda; class Insecta; order Diptera; family Tephritidae; genus Campiglossa; species Campiglossa producta. The sequence continues at coordinate 109,011,494 of CAXKVI010000001.1, read as the reverse complement.
CGAGGGAGACGTCGAACCCGATACCCCAATCCCTGACGATGGAAAATTTGTCCCACCACCTGACTATGATGAAGTGAGGATAGCAATATCCCGGCTCAAAAACAACAAATCGCCTGGGAAAGACGGACTACCCGCCGAGCTGTTCAAACACGGAGGCGAAGAGCTGGTAAAAAGCATGCATCAGCTCTTATGCAGAATATGGTCTGCATGCCTCCAGATTGGAATTTAAGTGTGCTCTGCCCAATCCACAAGAAAGGCGATCCCGCTAACCCCACCAACTACCGCGGAATCAGTCTTCTTAATATCGCATATAAGGTTCTTTCTAGCGTATTGTGTGAACGACTGAAGCCCATCGTAGACAAACTGATTGGACCTTATCAGTGTGGCTTTAGAGCTGGTACGTCTACCATCGACCAGATTTTCACGATACGCCAAATCCTGGAGAAGACCCATGATAAAAGAATCGACACTCACTATCTCTTTGTCGATTTTAAAGCCGCTTTTGACAGCGCAAAAAGGAGTTGCGTGTATGCTGCCATGTCTGAATTTAACTTCCCTGTAAAGCTTACACGGCTTTGCCAAATGACGTTGAGCAAAACCAACAGCTCCGTCAGAATCGGGAAGGACCTCTCTGAGCCATTTGAAACCAAACGAGGTTTCAGCCAGGGTGACTCCCTTTCGATTTCTTTAACCTGATGCTGGAGAAGATAATTCGAGCAGCAGAGCTAAACCGCAATGGCACAATCTTTTACAAGAGCGTGCAATTGCTGGCGTATGCCGATGATATTGATATCATTGGCCTTAACAGCCGCGCCGTAAGAACTGCTTTCTCTGGGTTGGATAAGGAAGCGAAAAAAGTGGGTCTTGCGGTGAACGGGGACAAGACGAAGTATCTGCTGTCATCAAAGAAAGAATCGGTGCACCTGCACCTTGGCAGCCAAGTCACTGTTGATAGCTACAAGTTTGAAACGGTGAGAGACTTCGTCTATTTGGGAACCAGCATTAACACCGAAAATAATATCAGTCTAGAAATCCAACGGAGAATCACCCTTGCCAACAAGTGTTACTTTCGACTAAGTAGGCAATTGAGAAGTGAAGTCCTCTCTCGACAAACAAAGATCACGCTCTATAAGTCTCTCATCATACCAGTCCTGATGTACGGCTCGGAATCATGGACAGTGTCAAGAGAAGATGAGATGGCCCTTGGAGTATTTGAGAGAAAAGTTCTCCGGAAGATTTCTGGTCCTTCCCGTGATGCCAACGGCGAGTATCGAAGGAAATTTTACGATGAGCTGTACGAGCTTTACGCAGACCTGACTATAGTTCAGCGGATTAAAGCCCAAAGGCTCCGCTGGCTGGGTCATGTTATGCGAATGGACAAAGAAGCACCAGCACAGAAAGTTTTCATATCGACACCCGAATTCCGCAGCAGAGGAAGGGGTGACCTCGACTAAGATGGAACCAACAGGTGGAGGATGAGTTGAACTCCCTTGCGGTTTCCAATTGGCGTCAGTTATCGCTAAAAAGTAATGACTGGCGTGCTTTGATACGAAACGGTCAAAATCGCCTAGGCGGTTAAGCGTCATTATGACGCAAGCCAAGATTAGATTAGAAGAAGACAACCAGGAAGGGTCAATTTGGCCAAAATCATTGGCAGATATTCCCATTAGAAACTCGCAAACACACACACACGCACACAGAACATAACCAACACTTCACCAACGATCAAACACCGATCATTTGTCACAAAGCCACCAAACAAAGAGTGGGACACAACATTTCCACGGTGCAACACAGCAGCAACATAGGGAAACATCATCCTCGGCATCATCAACGTGTTGCTCAACATTTAGTGGCACAACCAACGACACATCAACAACATCGACGAAGATAGCAACATTGGGTAGCAACACCAATCACCCCCATCAACATTTACTCGTCAACATTTCTCATCACCATTCACTCATCAATATTTCTCACCACCAATATCACAAAACACCACACAACCCTAATACCATCACCACACACAGCAGAGAGGAGAGAGAGAGAGATTAGCTAAGCGCAGCGCAGTAGTAGCGTACTCACCAACTTTGAAATTTTATCACCACCACCATCACACACACTTTTGTACATGTATTAGGGTGCACCAACCAACTATCTTTTTTTTAACTTTAAAACTTTGAAATTTTGAATTTTTATTTTTTTTTTTGGTAATTACGAATTCGTTTACATATTTATTTTTACTAGTTTTATACGTTAATGAGTAGAAGTTCAGTTGCATTTGTTTTGAATTTTTCTTACCGTTAAGTTTTTTTTGTTTTTTTCTATGCAATTTTTTTCACTATCGTGCTGATTCCGGCTAAGGCATATGCACAACGTGAGTGCTGCCACTTGTTAGCTAAAATTTCAAAGCATAATAGCCGAGCTTGGCTCACAATATCACAAAATTTTTTTTTGCCATTTTTTTTTTCAACTTCAATTCCTTTGGTTTTTGTTCTAGCGTTTTCACTAGTTTTCACTAGGCGCTCCAAGGCCTGTTGTACACTTACAATTTTGAATTAATTTCTGAGTTGCACAATTTTGATTACGTTGTCGAGTTCGCGATTTAACTTTGTTATAAAAATTTAGTTCGTTAAATCACGCACGTTAGTTTTTTTCGTTTTACTTTTCGCTATGTTTCTATATTAAATTTTCAGTATTTTGTGCACCGAGACGCGTAACATAACTAAAAACCCAAAAGACGGTAGTTAGTAAAAATTAACTTTGACCACGATCAAGCGGTCAAAGATCTATAACTGCACCACTGTCTTTTGTATAGCATATGTTGTTTGTTTTCCTTTCCCTTATTTTTCAGCTCTCCGATTTTGGTACCGAATTCTGGCTGCTGAGCAAGGTGAGTCTCATAAGAAAAAAACCACATATGCACACACCATCATATATACATATATAAAGAAATTTTTTTCCTGAGTCAAACACATACACATACTTTCGATTCTACTGAGATTTTTTAGAGGGGGAGCGTACTCCCACACACACATTCACACTAAGATAATTTTGTTTCAAAAATTAGAGTTCACACTCACATACACACATTAACTTACGATTTTTGTCTTTCAATTTTAGCGAAAGCAAGCGCTCCCATACTTGGATTTTTGTTTTCAATTTTGGATATTCACACATATCTTCATACATATTTAATTATATTTATAGGTGTGCTTGTGGACAAATAGTTAGATACCTATTAGGCTGGTTGAATTTTAAGAGTTTTTTTTAGTTTTCGGTCGCCAAAAAAAATTTGAATACCTTTTAAGCTAATCCTAATGGAAATAATTAATGGTAATTGTTGTAATAAAAATAAATTTTCAATTAGCGTACAGATTTTTCTGTCTTAGAATATTTTTGAATAAAGATTGTTAATTATTGGATATTGTACAGAAAATTTCCTTTGAAGTATATGGGTTGAGGATTTTAATTTTTTGTGCAGATTAACTTGTAAAATGTCTGGCTAAGGACATATATTTGTTGGTGCAGGTGTTGCCCTCTTAGCAACTGATGGTAAGTTGGAGTAGTTGAGGCAAGTATGAAAAGCAAGTAAGTACACATAGACGGACGGTTTAAGAGGACTCTACTCGGGAAGCGGAGCCATAGTAGAGTCCAAAGGCTGTTCACATCTCGTGAACAGGAGGGGTGGGAAGGCTCCACCTGACTCGGACAGGTTTTCTCCCGCTTTTCGGTATTCCTATTTCCTTTTTGCATATATTCTTTCCCCAGGCATGAATCCTAATTTTAGCTTCGCAACTGTTGGGAAAGGAGAAGTGGCAAGAACTGCGCCCCAAAGCCGACGAGCCTCACCCGGGCTACTACCATGCCAACCCGCCACTTCTCCTCTCCCGCACCAGGCAGTTACGTAACAATGGCGCCCAACGCCATTTTTTAATTTTTGAATTTTTAACTACCTATTTATTACCCTTTTATACCCGTTTATATTGCACACTATATATACATACATACACGTTTATTTTACATATACACTTATATATTGCTTCATATCTTTGTATATTGGAATTGTTGGTATATCTTTCTGCTTTGTTTATTTTGAATTTTTTTTGTATTGGCAAATAAATTTTAAGGTGAAATACCGAGCCTAAAATCCACTCCTTTATTTTTTTATCTTTGTGGAGAAATATTCAGCTTTTGAAGTTCCTGATTTTTGGGCGCTCGACAATTTTCTACGGTGTTGATACTTCGATTGCGGATTTCTCCTTTTTATACCAGTCCCGTAGCTTATGGACAAGTCCAGGAACCAGGAGGCAATTCCAAAAATAGGTTTAGGACTTTTAGCTAGTGATCGGTGGATAACCCGCAGTGTGGCAGGGATTTGGAGCTGCAGAACCAGGTAGCGGGGTCCTTGTTTACCCAAATTGATACAGGCATCGAATTCCCAGTCGATTTCGTTCTGATAGACTTCTTGAACCGTTGTGCATCTAGGGTTTTTGGGCAGGTCGAAATTCCGAACAACCGACGCAGAGAATTGACGGTTACTGATAGGGTTACTTTGAACGTGGCAGATCAGTCCCTTAGTTTTTCGCGAAAGGTGGATCAGCTGCTGGAGATGTCAGACACCGAGGAAGGAGCCGTTGGCAGGGAGTTTCAAGACCCCAGGGTAGGAGCTACAGCAGAGAAAGAGAACAGACGTCCGGGAACTGTGGATGAGCGGATCGACCATCTGGCACGTATGATGGAGGTGATGATGCAGCAGAACGCTGAGATGAATCATCACATGGGCGAATTGCGAAAGGTAACGGCGGATTTATCCACCCTTAGCAATCGAGTCGCTCATGTGAAGACATCAATGCGAGCTCCTATTGCATCAGCTCCTCCACCAAATACGTGCACACCAGGCCAACACGGAGATGCCACAGGGAACCACCATAACACCGTTAACCAGACACATACAGGCGACGGTCACTCCAACTATGCAGGCAGAAAGAAGGTCGATTTGGACAAATGGCACCTTAAATTCGACGGCTCGGTCGTACCAACAACTCTTTTCGGATTTTCATTGTTTAGTGACAGGGCCAGCTCTCAAGTGGTATTGGCAGGTGCTGGAGGATCATGCCGATGATGACTCCTTCGACTATTTCGGGCTAAAGAGAGAGATTTTGTCGCAGTTCAAGTCGGCAGAGTCAGATTACGAGGTTATCAGGGAGATTATGGAGCGGAAGCAGCAGCCTCAAGAGAGCTTCGACGAGTTCTACGCCGACGTCCGCGATCTCACGTTCCGGCTGAGGCAAAGAATCCCGGAGGGCGAGCTGGTCAAAATTATAAAGGGCCTGAAGCCGTACCTGGGCAATCTAACTTTCGCGACGAAAACTGAAACTTTAGCAGATTTGAAGCTAGAGTGTCAGAGGGCGGAAAAATTAATAAAAGAAAATAGGTCGAGGGCAAAGCCAATTAGTGATATAGGGGGAATAGTGGGGTATGGTCTGAAGAGCAAGGGGCGACTTTTGTGTTGAAGCGTTTAACAAAGATAGTAGGAGTGCCAATGGTAATAGAAATGTGTCTCGTGCCCCTGTCACCCAAAACCCTCCTAAGCCCAATATTCCTACCAACTTCCCTAGTCCTGTTGCAAGTTCGTCGTCCAATGTCCATTGTCAAAATGTTAGTCCTGTCCAAAACGAAATGTTTTGTCTGTCCCCGTTTCACCTTATGTTGTGTTATGCTTGTGGCATACCGGTGGATTTTTACACAAAGAACCCGGCAGAAGCAGCAAAAGACACAAAGTGTAAGTCCAATTTTCATTTTATGAGATTTTTTGCGTGTGGTGGTGACTCGCCTTTTTGTGTGTTTAAGCCAGAGGCAGGAAACCGAGCATTGGCAGATGTCCGGGAGCTCTGCCTCAAACCAGGATTGCCCGGAGAAGTTGTAGAGGGTAGAAAAATAGAAATTTTAGAAGAATTTTTTGTGAGGAGTTGAACGCCAATAAGAGGAAGAAAAACTTTGAAAAGATACGAAAAATGAGGGAAAAACAAAAGTTATTGAAAAGGATCAGGAAAATGATAATTTCAACAATAGTCCTGGTACAGGGCGACAACAGGTTGTTCGCTAAAACGGAGATCGGTGGACGCGAGGTGCTCTCGCTCGTGGATTCCGGGGCGGGGGCTAGCTGCTTGTGGAAAAATGCCCATAATCTCCTCGACGAGAATCTGATTCTGCCGATCCAGGGCCAGAATGTTAAGACAGCCAATGGGGGTGAAACCGCGGTTATCGGAGTAGTGACTCTTCCAGTGCTCTGGGACAATACCACTTGAGAGCTGGAATTTCTGATAGTGCCGGGGTTGCAACAGGAGGTCTATCTAGGGATCGACTTCTGTAAAGCCTTCCAGCTTAATGTAGTTAGTAGGGAGCCCCAAATCAACTCAAAGGTTTCTGTCGTGTCAGAGCTTACGCCTACTGAGGGGGACTTATCGTTTGATGCGGTGCAACATGATTTGAGTCCCGAGGAAACTGTTGCTTTGGATCGCGTTAAAGCACAGTATCCTTCATTCGCGGTCTTGGGTTAGGCAAAACCGACGTAGAGGAGCACATCATTGAAGTCACGGATGAACACCTTCCCGTAAAGCAGCGCCTCTATCCAATTTCTCCGGCAATCATCGAGGAAAGCAACAGCTGCTGGAACTCACCCATATCTCTCGTCATCAAAGGGACAAAGAATCGACTATGTTTGGACGCCCGCAAGTTAAATGATCGTACCATGAAAGATGCTTACCCACTCCCACACATGGATGGTATTCTAAGTCTGCTTCAGAATACCAGGTACATATCTTCCATGATTTAGAAGACGCGTTTTGGCAGCTATCTTTAGAGCGAAAGTCCCGCGAGAAAACTGCTTTCACTGTACCTGGTAGACCTTTGTACCACTTCACAGTAATGCCATTTGGACTGTGCAACGCGGCACAACGTATGTGTCGGATAATGGACAAGGTCATCCCCGCTTCCCTTCGTGACACTGTGTTTGTTTAATTAGATGACTTACTTGTTTGTTCTGAGAATTTTTCGTCCCATTTAGATTTGTTGTCCCGTGTTGCAAAATGTCTTCGTGATGCAAAATTGACGATAAATGTTGAAAAGAGCAAATTTTGTTTTAAAAAGTTAGGTATTTGGGTTATGTTGTAGGCGATGGGTGTATCCGTACTGACCTTAATAAGGTGGCAGCAATGCGAGACTTCCCCGAACCCCGAAGCAACTAAGGCGGTTCCTAGGAATGACAGGCTGGTACCGTAGATTCATACAGGATTACGCGACCATTGCAGCACCACTGTACGACTGCCTCACTAAGGACAAGATAAAATCTTTTAAAATACCGGACGAAGCGATGCAAGCTTTCGATTGCTTAAAGCAAAAACTTATTTCGGCGCCGGTGTTAATCCACCCGGATTTCAACAAGCACTTTAACGTGCAATGCGATGCATCAACGGGCGGAGTTGGAGGGGTACTCTTCCAACTAGACGAGGACGGAAACGAACGACCGATTGCCTATGTATCTGCTAAACTAAATAAGGTACAACGAAACTATAGTATTACGGAATTAGAGTGTTATGCAGCGGTCCTGAGCATAAAGAGGTTCCGGCTTTACATCGAGGGATTGCCATTTACGGTGATGACTGACCATGCCAGCTTGAAATGGTTGATGGGTCAGAAAGACCTATCAGGTCGGCTGGCAAGGTGGAGTTTGAAGCTGCAAGGATACAACTTCGATATCCAACACCGTAAAGGCAGCCAAAATGTAGTACCGGACGCTTTATCCAGGGCCGACATGAACGAGCTGCTATTAAGTGACAGAGTACTAGACATCGACATTAACTCACCAAGCTTTAAATCGACAGAGTACCAGGAATTGATTGACACGGTGACATCAAACGAACGAAGACAAGCTGCCCGAACTGGGCGTATCAGACGGGTATGTTTATAGACGGACGCAATTCGCGTCACCGCTTTCGAGGAAACCAGCCCTTAAGGCAACCTCAGCTGAAGTAGTTAAATTCCTAGAAAAAGACGTTTTTCATGTATTTGGTGTGCCAGAGTACGTACACTCTGACAATGGCAAACAGTTCGTGTCAGAAATGTTTACGTCATTCTTGGCAAAATATGGTACGACGCATATAAGAACCGCATTCTACTCGCCACAAGGCAATGCGGCTGAAAGGGTCAATCGTTCTATATTACAAATAGTTAGGTCCTACGTAGGAGAGAACCAAAAGAACTGGGGAAAACACATCAGTGACGCAGCTTTTGCCTTACGAAGCGTGACCCATTCGGCTATGAAGACATCACCATATTACGCGCTGTTTGGCATGCCAATGGTGCAACATGGAGCATCATACGAGTTGTAACGAAAATAAGGTGATGTAAAAGACGTAGATTGTGAAGTAGAAGTGTCATCTGACAAACTTCAATCAATTAGAAACAAGATAATGAAACAGCTGAGGTTGGCCCACGAACGTAGCAAAAAGGTTTATAATACTAGGAGTAGGGATGTGTCGTTTAAAATTGGACAAATGGTATTCCGCGGAAATTTCAAACAGAGTTCCCAGATTGATAATTATAATCCGAAACTTGCCCCACAGCAAGTAAAGTGCGTAGTATTAAAAGCGTTTGGCAACTCTATGTATGAACTCGGCGATGTTAATGGAAAGAGAATCGGGGTATACCATGCTAAAGACATATTTGTAGCATGAAGATATTATATGTTGCATGTTGCATGTTGCATGTTAAATTTACTCACCTTGTACCTGAAAATTTGACCTTAGGAAATTGACATACAATGTTTTTGTTTTGTAATTATTTATGCAATTATTTTAGGTTTTATTAACCTACCAATGTAATTATACAATTGTTTACTTGACCGTTTTTTCTTTGATTATACATTTCAGACTTGACATATATTTCCATTTATACACTTGCAACTTGACCAATTTTTTTTTTTTTTTTTTATCTGCGATATAGTTTTAATTTACTCTGTGATATAGGATTAAGATACCCATCAGTGATACACTAGGTTAGTTTATGCTTGAAAACCCAGTGATAATAGATTAAATTTTTTTTTTATAATTTATTTAATTTGTGTGTCGTAATAAATGTTTAGTGTAATACATGTTATGGTGGTAGATGTTAAGTAAGAAGCGAACTTGAAGCTCGGCATTAGATCGTGTGTCGAGGACACACGTTAGCCCTGTACTAACAAACCAACCCAAGGCTGCGTTATGAATTTCTTTTACGCACACGCTCCATGATGAAGGCACCATCGGCGGATGCGAGCCTGTAACGACAACCTTTGAAGATTTTTCTGACTACGCGCAAGCGGGTATATGAGCAGATGTATGGGCAACCGCTAACCGAACTCCCTTATGCGTTTTTACGATATTAGCAAAACGGATGTTTGCTTTTGTGAGTGGGGTAAAATGTTGCTTGTAAATATGCACATATACGTTCCGCTTCAGGGTCGAACGCGGATTTGTTTGATCAAAGCAGGCAGGCAATTCGTGCCTTGCGGTGTCCTAAATGCCGCAAGGGTTAATGGGTATAAAAAGGGGTTCCGCTGATCGACAGATCAAATTTGAAAAAGTCGCGATCTTATCGAGGGCCAGAAAGTGTTAAAAAAAAAGTTTAATTTTAAAGTGCGAACTTCATCCTAAAGTGTGAATGCGCGAGTGGGAAAAATAAAGTATTTTTATAAAGTGCGGCTCCACGCTTAAGTAAAAAAAAAAGTAGTGAAGTTCCGGACACCAGGGAATCCTCCCTAGGCGCAAAACCTTCCGGAAGGGCCGCCACCACGGGCGTGAAAAATCATCTAAAAAAATCAGCAGTCACCGGTAAGTCACTTTGTGAAATTTTTAAATTTTTTAAAAACCTTTTCTTTTTTTTAAAGTTTAGTAAAAATAGTTTCCGTGAATTCCTATTCTAAAAATTTTTGGTGAATTTAGATAATTTTGTTTGAACCTCCCGTAAGGCTTCGATAAAAATTTAATTTTTGTAAAGTTATAGTGCTCCTTTTTATGGCAAGGGTTTGATACATTATTTAAAACTACATTTTTTTGGTACATTCCCTCGTCATTTCTGATCTCTTTGTTTAAACAAGTTGTGGTCCTGAAAAGGACCGTTTATTTAGTTGCATCAGCAAGGGTGACTGTCCACTCAAAATATTCCTGAAATATTAAATTATATTTTCGAACCACTAAAATGTTTCTCAATTTTTAAAATTTCTTTCGATTTTTCGAGTTCTAAAATTTCAACTCTAAAAATTCGCAAACATTAAAATCTGCATAAATGCACTTACGTGTACATATGTATGTAAATATGTACACGAGCATGAAGGCAAATAAAAGGGTAGATTGTTGTTGTAGATAATTTTTTTTCACACCTTTATCAAAATCAAAAAAATTTAAATCACTAATTATATTTTTTTATCCAAACCCCCACTTTTACCTTTTGGATTTTACTTGAATTTTTTTATTTAGACAAAATTTAAATTAATTCTGAAAATTCAAAAATATTAAAATATGCACAAGTGCACTTACATGTATATATGTATGTACATATACTATATACGAGCACGTATGCAAACAAAGAAGAAGAAGACGAAAAATAATTGAATTGGATTTTTGGGCAATTTTTTTTGAGAAAAAAAAATTTTATAAGTTTCGTTTAAGTTAGTTAAAGACCAGGAAATAAAAATTTAATAAGGAAATCGCAGAATAAAAAAAAGATTCGAAAAAAATATCCATGTACATTTTTTTACTGCAGCTCTCGAAGCCAGCCGAGGGCCGCGACATTTTTGAGTACATAAACCCTCGCCAACAAAATACATGAAATCACACACAAATTCACACAAAACCGAAAAACACGGAAAACAACAACAAACACCAACATATACACACCAACAACCCATTTGAAGGAATTGCATTTGGCCAAGAAGACAACCAAGAAGGGTCAATTTGGCCAAAATCATTGGCAGATATTCCCATTAGAATCTCCCACACACACACATACGCACACAGACCATAACCAAAACTTCACCAACGATCAAACACCGCTCATTTGTCACAAAGCCACCAAACAAAGAGTGGGACACAACATTTCCGGGGTGCAACACAACAGCAACATAGGGAACAGCACTTGTTGAGAAACATCATCCTCGGCATCATCAACGTGTTGCTCAACATTTAGTGGCACAACCAAACATCAACAACATCGACGAAGACAGCTACTTTAGGCAGCAACACCAATCACCCCCATCAACATTTACTCGTCAACATTTCTCATCGCCATTCACTCATCAATATTACTCACCACCAATATCACAAAACACCACACAACACTAATACCATCACCACACACAGCAGAGAGGAGAGAGAGAGTAGCTAAGCAGTAGTAGCGTAGTAGCTCACCAACTTTGAAATTTTATCACCACCCAACTATCTTTTTTTTTAAACTTTAAAACTTTGAAATTTTGAATTTTTTTTTTTTATACGGTAATGAGTAGAAGTTCAGTTGCATTTGTTTTGCATTTTTCTTACCTTTAAGATTTTATTTTTTTCTATGCAATTTTTTTCACTATCGTGCCGACTCCGGCTAAGGCATATGCACAACGTGTGTACTGCCACTTGTTAGCTAAAATTTCAAAGCATAATAGCCGAGCTTGGCTCACAATATCACAACATTTTTTTTGCCATTTTTTTTTCAACTTCAATTCCTTTGGTTTTTGTACTAGCGTTTTCACTAGGCGCACCAAGGCCTGTTGTAAACTTACAATTTTGAATTAATTTCTGAGTTGCACAATTTTTAATTACGTTGTCGAGTTCGCGATTTAACTTTGTTATAAAAATTTAGTTCGTTAAATCACCCACGTTAGTTTTTTAGGTTTTACTTTTCGCTATTTTTCTATATTAAATTTTCAGTCGTTTTAACATATGCATAAAATAATGCAAATGCACCGAGACGCGTAACATAACTAAAAACCCAAAAGACGTTAGTTAGTAAAAATTAACTGTGACCAAATCAAGCGGTCAAAGACCTATAACTGCACCACTGTCTTTTGTATAGCATATGTTGTTTGTTTTACTTTCCCTTATTTTTCAGTTCTCCGATTTTGGTACCGAACTCTGGCTGCTGAGCAAGGTGAGCCTCATAAGAAAAAAACACCATATATGCACACACCATGGGTTGAAGTGGCTGCCGCAAAGGCACACCTAGGCCAGTATTAAAAGGCCCGTTGTGATACCATCAACACTAGGAAAGTCAGTCTCGGGACCCAGCCATATGGAAAATCCCAGTGCTATTGGGACTCTCCACATAGCAGAATCCCGGGGCTGACACTCCTAAAACCGACACCGTTACACCTCCTCGAACCATTTAGATGACTTGATGAAAGCCATCAAGTCCTTTATGTCCAGCTCCGCTACCTGGCGTAGGCTATCCAGGAAGGGAACTCCGAAAAAGCGCCTTCTCGCGCCGCTTAAAGCCGGGCAGTTGCAGATGAGATGCTCCACCGTTTCCTCCTCCTCATCATCTTTGCAACTCCTACAGCATCGTCGATAGGGTACACCCAGCCTTGCTGCGTGCCTTCCAATAAGGCAGTGCCCGGTTAAAACCCCTATTAATATAGATATATCCCTTCTTCTTAGGGTGTAAATATATTTAGATCTTTTAATATCCCATTTTGGCCAGGATTGTTTGGATACTCGGCACCCTGGCGATAAAAGCCATCTTTCATTGGCTTGTCGGAGTGTATGCTCCTTCAGCATTAGCTTGCATGTGGCAAAGGGCATACCTAAGCGTTCTTTATCCTGAAGAACCTGCTTGGTCGTGCCCTGCCTAGCAAGTTCGTCTGCCCTACAGTTTTCCTCAATGTCCCTGTGTCCCGGGATCCATGTGAGGCTCACGCGGTTCTGTTGGGCCATCTCCTGAAGAGATCGACGACAGCTGAGCGTCAGTTCAGAGTTGAACAAGTAAGAGCCAAGGGATTTGACTGCCGCTTGGCTATCGGTGAAAATAACGATATTCTGTCCGATAGCGTGTTGCCCTATCCAAGCCGCGGCGTCCATGATTGCTGAGACCTCAGCCTGGAAGACGCTGCAATGATCAGGCAGTCTGAAGGAAAGCTCAAGGTCCAGATCCTTGGAATAAATCCCTCCTCCAACTCTGCCGTCCAACTTCGAACCGTCGGTGTATATGGAAATGCCGCCATTAGTAGCAGGACACCGATCCGTCCTCTCCCAGTCTTCCCTGCTGTGTAAATCCATCTGCAGATTTTGGGACTGAGCCCCCATTTTTTGCCAATGGCTCTTTTACAGGTGTAAAGTGCAATGCACGCTTTCCTCTGGCGCTGGATGACATTCTCCTTCCAGTTAAGCTTTCTATCCAGAACTATGCCTAGGAATTTGGCTTTGTCAGCCAAGTTCAGGCGCACGCCATTTAGTTCTGGTAGGCTTAGCGTTGGTATTTTGTACCGGTTAGTATAAAGGACAAGCTCCACTTTTCCCGGGTTGATATTAAGTCCGCTGCGAGATGACCACGAGGAAACTGCTCGAAGTGCTACTTGCATCAAGTCACACAGGGTTTGTGGGAATTTGCCCCTGTATGCAATAGCTAAATCGTCTGCATATGCAACTATCCTCCCGCCCCCCCAGCTTGTGTCTCGTAGCAACGAGTTTACAGTGAGGTTCCATAAAAGCGGAGAGAGAACACCACCCTGAGGCGTTCCTCTTGTGACATAGCGTGAGAAATCAACTGTGCCCAGTGTAGAAACTATTTTCCTTCCCTTTAGTAGCTTATCAATTAGTCCAATAAGAGACCTGCTTATGCCCAGATTAGTTAGAGCGGTGTTAATAGCCTCCGGGCTTATATTGTTGAAGGCACCTTCAATGTCTAGGAAGGCCACGAGACAGTAATCTTTTTCATACAACGATTTTTCAATAACAGCGACAAGGCTGTGAAGCGCAGTTTCCGTTGATTTACCTTTGGTGTATGCATGTTGATAGCTAGAGATAAGGTTGCTATCAATAGTAGAGGAGAGATAATCGCTAATTATCCTCTCGAAGGTTTTGAGTGCAAAGGACGAGAGACTGATCGGTCTGTAGTCCTTAGGCTCATAGTGTGAGGCCTTCCCAGCCTTAGGAATAAAGACTACCTAGGCGCTTCTCCAGGAGTGCGGAATGTAGTTGAGAGCCAGGCAGGCTGAAAAGAGAAATACCAGCCATTTAGCCGATGTTTCCAACGTGTTTATGAGTTGTGCGGGGAAAATCCCGTCTGGCCCAGCAGCCTTGAACGGCTCAAAGCTTTTGATCGCCCACCTTACCCTTTCCTCCGTGATGGGTATATTCACTGCCATATTTGTTGCAGATGCTAAAGGTGCTTCATGCAAGTTCCCCGGAAAGTGTGTATTCAATAGCAGCTCCAGGGTTTCCCCTTCCGTGCTAGTCCACGATCCGTCAGGCTTCCGCAAATAGCTAATAGCTGTTTGAGTTTTTGAGAGCACTCGTCTAAGTCTCGCCGTATCATCGACCTTTTCGACGCCGGTGCAGAAATCTCTCCACGAAGTTCTCTTCGCCTGCCTTAGGGCCCTTTTATAGGCCCTCAGTTTAACTTTATATTCGAGCCATTCAGGCTCCGTACCGAGGCTCTTGGCCCTATTAAATTGGTTCCTGCAGGACTTGCGGAGCGAATCCAGGTCGTAGGACCACCAGTGTGGTCTATGTTTACCGCGTGGTTTCGGCACTGGACAAGCCTGCTCTAGGGCATTTGAGAGCGCCGTTGTAAAGGTCGCAACCAGATCATCCAGTTCTCCCACTGATGATGGAGCTTGTGGGGGTAACACTGGTAGGTCCCTAACTAATATTTGATTATGTAGCTGCCAATTAGTGTTGCGTGGATTGCGTTTCATAACTGGCTGCTCAACAGAAAAATCTAAGGCAATTTCTATGTGACCCATTCCATAATGCACTCGTCCGTTGCACCGTTTAAGGGGCTCGAGTGCCTCCTTATTCAAAGTTAAAACCACCTGTCTATGAGGCCCAACCTCACCCTCGACCAGATTGACACTCCAGTCCTGCGTCGGGAGAGACGGATTCCAGGCCTGCAGCATCTCAAGAATATTCTCCGGTTCAGCAGGGATGGCAGGAATCCATGCCCTTGCCCTTGGCCGGGCCGGAATGTCCTTCCAGTCGACGACCTCGATTTTTGCCCCTGGGTAGACTTCACCCAGTCTTGCAACTGCTGCCTTGTACAGTGCAACAGTTCTTGCATCCTCACACGCGAAAACTTTAATCTGACCCTGGTGCCAACCCGCGTCTGTACCCCGCGGCGGACTACCCGGAGACTCACGCCATATGTCGAGAAGGGCCCTGCCAATTTCGTTCCGGACATACAGCCACCGGTCTCTAGGGATGGACCAACGGTCGTTGGCTCGATCAATGACACCTATAAGGATCCTGTCCTTGGTCACTTCAGCAAAGCTGGGTTTGTCCACTACTGGGATATTCTGATGCCGCTTCGGATGGGGATCCACCTCTCCGTGCGATCTCTGGCGTTTGAAGGGATTCCCGTTCAGCCTTTTAGGCGCATAGGGCCTTTGGAAATTTGGTATCAGAGCTTTCGCTTTCTCCACCATCTTCCTTTCATTCAGCGATAGTGTATCCTGCGATGCTCCCTCATATTTCTTCAGGATCCTTGCAGCCTTCCTTTTATCCCAGTACGCAAAGCGTCGGGGAGATGTCTTTTGGGAGGAGTTCAGACCCGTAGTTGCCATCGCGGTCTCTCCCTTTGATAGAAGCTTAGTTGCGTCTTCCTTCTCTTTCGGATCACTGAGGCCAGGTCCCGAGAGGTTGATGTTCGTGCCGGCGCTTGATGGAAGTTTAGCATCCGCCGTTTTCTGCTTACCTGCGTATGCAGCCGCACTGGTGCTGGCTTTCATCAAGTCACTCTCACTTGCTAGCAGTTTCGAGGATGACCGACCCGTAGTTACCTCGTTGTCGGTCCCCCAGTTGACTTTGAAATAGAGTTTGTCCTCCGGCGTTGTGATTTCTCTTGCTCCAGCATAGTTCTCCTCTGCTGCGGAGTAAACGAAGTGATTGATTGTGTTGAATTTTGAGTTGTATTCATCTTGTTCGTACGACCCCTCGCCGGACACGGTCAGCTTGGGGTCAAGGGTGGATTAAGGGGAATGTGTCGTCCGCCACGGCAGAGCCCCATACCGCGGTAAGACCATGGTTACTCTCTGAGGCGGTCCGGTATCAGAGAGGCACCGGTCGACTACAGCCACGATTTGCCTCCCGGCTGCAAACGTCCAATGGGCACGGTATCGCGTAACACCCTGGATTGGGAGGGGGTAGATCTTTGTCATCGCGCCAGCGAGGCTAGGCTGCTCTCGCGATGTAGTGCCATGCGGAGCTATGATCGCAAGGGCAACGTAGCCCCGTGGCTATCGACTAAGCCCTCGTACCGCGACAAGGTATCCACCCTTCACGAGGGAAATGCACACACCATCATATATACATATATAAAGAGATTTTTTTCCTGAGTCAAACATATACGCATACTTTCGATTCTACAGAGATTTTTTTTGAGGGGGAGCGTACTCCCACACAATCACACATTCACACTTAGATATTTTTGTTTCAAAAATTAGAGTTCACACTCACATACACACATTAACTTACGAATTTATCATTTAAACACTTTTTTTTTTTCAATTTTAGAGAGAGCTCACATAATTGGATTTTTGTTTTCAATTTTGGATATTCACACATATCTTCATACATATTTAATTATATTTATAGGTGTGCTTGTGCACAAATAGTTAGATACCTATTAGGCTGGTTGAATTTTAAGAGTTTTTTAAGTTTTCGGTCGCCAATAAAAATTTGAATACCTTTTAAACATTAGGATTAGGAAATAATTAATGGTAATTGTTGTATTAAAAATAAATTTTCAATTAGCGTAAGGTTTTTTCTGTCTTGGAATATTTTTGAATAAAGGTTGTTAATTATTGGATATTGTACATTCCAAAGAAAATTTCCTTTGAAGTATATGGGTTGAGGATTTTAATTTTTTGTGCAGATTAACTTGTAAAATGTCTGGCTAAGGACATATATTTGTTGGTGCAGGTGTTGCCCTCGTAGCAACTGATGGTAACTTGCAGTAGTTGAGGCAAGTATGAAAAGCAAGTAAGTACACATAGACGGACATTAGTCAGGTTTAAGGGGACTCTACTCGGGAAGCGGAGCCATAGTAGAGTCCAAAGGCTGTTCACATCTCGTGAACAGGAGGGGTGGGAAGGCTCCACCTGACTCGGATAGGTTTTCTCCCGCTTTTCGGTATTCCTATTTCCTTTTTGCATATATTCTTTCCCCAGGCATGAATCCTAATTTTTGCTTCGCAACTGGGAAAGGAGAAGTGTAAGAACTGCGCCCCAAAGCCGACGAGCCTCAGCCGGGCTACTACCATGCCAACCCGCCACTCCTCCTCTCCCGCACCAGGCAGTTACGTAACACTCTTTTACCGAACTTCCAAAGCAACTATGCGCCAAAGAAGGTTAACGGAAATCCCTTCAAACGCCAGAGATCGGACGGGGATTTAAAACCTCATCCGAAGAGGCAGCAGAACACCCCCGGAGTGGGTATACTTAGCTTTGCTGAAGTGACCAAGGACAGGATCCTCATAGGCGTCATTGACCGAGGTAACGAAAGCTGGACCATCCCTATGTGCCAGTGGCGGTACGTCCGGAACGCGATCGGTAATGCCCTTCTTGACTTTATGGATGAGTCTCCGGGTGCCACGGCGGTAGGTTCTGATGCGGGATGGCGCCAGGATCGAATCAAGATATTCGCTTGCGAGGATGCAAAAACTGTTGCACTGTAAAAGGCAGCAGCTGCTAGACTGGGTGAGATCTACCCAGGGGCAAGAATCGAGGTTGTCGACTGGAAGGACATTCCGGCTCGGCCAAGGGCAAGGGCATGGATTCCTGCCACCCCTGCTGAACCTGAGAAAATTGTCAGGATGCGCAAGACTGGAGTGTCAATCTGGTTGAGGATGCGGTACGGCCTGAGAGGCAGGTGGTCTTCACCTTGAATAAGGTGGCACTCGAGCCGCTTAAACGGTGCAATGGCGAGTGCACTACGGCATGGGTCAGATCGTGATCCACGTATACCTTGGCGATGCACAACGCGCTGCTATTTGGGATGCTCCGAAGGACTCGGACATCGCAGTGCCGGAAGAGGAGTCGGAGTTGTCCGGCCCGGAAAGGTAGTGGCATATGCAGACGATTTAGTTATTGTACATAGGGGCAAATTCCCACAAACCCTGTGCGACTTGATGCAAGTACACGTGCAAAAGAGACATTGGAAAAAAATGGGGGTTCAGCCCCAAAATATGCAAATGGATCTACACTGCAATCATTCGATCAATCATGCTCTATGGAGTTGCGGTATGGTGGCCTGCTTAATCTTTAAGGTAAAGTACACAGATCTTGCATGATCTGTATAAGCGGGGCGTTAAGAACAACGCCCAACGAAGCTTTCCGGCCCATTGTTAGGCATTTTGCCACTCGATCTGGAAGGGCTAATTCCCACAAACCCTGTGCGACTTGATGCAAGTAGCACTGCGTGAGATTTCCTCATGGACAAAGCCAAATTCCTAGGCACAGTTCTGGATAGGAAACTAACCTGAAAGGAGAATGTTGTTCAGCGCCAGAAGAAAGCGTGTATTGCACTCTACACGTGCAAAAGAGCCATTGGAAAAAAGCCCCAAAATATGCAAATGGATCTACACTGCAATCATTCGACCAATCATGCTCTATGGAATTGTGGTATCGTGGCCTGCGCTGAGCAAGGCAACAAACCTTAATCTGTGAGGTAAAGTACACAGATCTTGTATGATCTGTATAAGCGGTGCGTTAAGAACAACGCCCAACGGAGCACTCCAGGCCATTGTTGGCATTTTGCCACGCGATCTGGAAGGGCACCGGGTAGCATCAGCATCGGCTCTGCGTTTAAGGGAAACGTCCGGTTGGGGCGGAAGTTCTACTGGACACACCAGTATTTTGGGATCCTACAGCTTTCTTCTGCTAAGCACAGATCGTTGTGCGACCACAACAGTCGTAGATAGCGGTTTTAAAATAAACATTCCCAGGGAAGAATGGGAGAGGATGGATCGGAGTCCCGCCACTCATGGTGGCACTTCCATTTATACCGACGGCGAAGTTAGACGGCAGAGTTGGAGGAGGGGTTTATTCAAAGGATCTGAACCTTGAGCTCTCCTTCAGACAACCTGATCACTGCAGTGTCTTCCAGGCTGAAGTTTCAGCAATCATGGACGCCGCGTCTTGGATAGGCCAACACACTATCGGACAGGATATTGTTATTCCCAGCGACAGCCAAGCGGCCATCAAATCCCTTGGCTCTTACTCGTTCAACTCTGCGCTGATGCTCAGCTGTCGTCGATCTCTACAAGAGATGGCCCAACAGAACCGCGTGAACCTCACATGGGTCCCGGGACATAGGGGCATTGAGGGAAATTGTAGGGCAGACGAATTTGCGAGGCTGGGCACGACCAAGCAGGTTCTTCGGGATAAAGAGCGCTTAGGTATGCCGTTCGTGCGATTTCTTCAACCTGATGCTGGAAAAGATAATTCGAGCAGCAGAGCTAAACCGAAATGGTGCAATCTTTTACGAGAGCGTGCAATTGCTGGCGTATGCTGATGATATTGTATCATTGGCCTTAACAACCGCGCCGTAAGCACTGCCTGCACTAGACTGGATAAGGAAGCGAAAAAAGTGTGTTGGATCATATTTGTGTAAATAAATAAGTGATGATAAATTTCTATACACAAAGCCATTTGATAAGGCCCTTGAGTAAGGCCGAAATTACGTAATCATGGCAGCTTGTAATTGTTGTTGCTTTTCCATCTTGTTCACTAATAATAAAACACAGAATAATTTAAGAAAAATTATTCACAAACGGTCAAAAGCCCACCAAATTTTCAAAGATTCTCAAATTAATGACCACAAACTCATAACATACTTACATATTAATCGCAGTACACAGCGGAAAAAGCCACCCTGTGAAAATAAGCTGGCAGCTGTCAGTAAAATGATCACAGGATGCACTAAAATCCTTGACACTGCTAGTATAAATGGTGACCGATTGATGTCGCTCTAGTTGTCGATAAGGTAGAATAAAAACAAAAACTAATCAAATGAATATATAATAAGTGAACATGAACATGAATGGATATAAGCTGGCAATAATTTCAACGAACTGCAAAATTTTGTACTAAGTTTACGCTTTCGAATTTTTTTTTAACAAAGCGGCCTTCTACGAGTAGAATCACATACATTTCTACGAATATTAGTAATTAATCCCAACAACAAATATGTCAGCCTTTGTTTAAACCCGTGATTCCGCGCTTAAGGCAATCAAACGTTATATGACTAAAAGCACGGATGTTGCGTTATCTGTAGACCTCGATCAAGTAGATAGTTATTTGCAACTATTGAATGAGCAATGGGCTCGATACAACTCTGCATGAGACGAGGTGGATACAGCATGTGGCACAGATAACGCTGCAGTAGAAGAGAGTACACGGACTCAAGCTGAAACTTGGTACACAACGGCTCTATCTAATTTTAATCGTGTTCGGAAATGTCGTGTAGAATCTCCAAATCACAATGTAACCCAATCCACAACAGTTTCTGCCTCCATTCGTTTGCCAAAAATGGAGCTACCTACTTTTTCGGGCGATTCAACTGAGTGATCAGCTTTTACACTGCACTGTCGGCCGGGTAGAAAATGCATTATCTACGAAGTTGTTTAAAAGGAGAAGCGTTGAAGGTGGTCAGCGGTTTCAAGATCTGTGACGCCAATTATAAGGAAGCATGGGACTTGCTGAAGTCTCGGTTCAACATTATGCTAGTTATCGTCGAATCGCATTTCAAGGCAATGGCCGATGTCCGCAAAGCAACAAGTGACGCCAGTGCAATTAGGGCAGTTCTGAACCCATATCAGCAGCATGTTCGTGAACTCAAGGCATTAGGCCGTTATGTTGATTTCTGGGACGACTGGCTCGTTCATGAAATAGTAGGTTAACTATCTTTCGAAACAAGGAAGCAGTGGGAGCTTTCGCTTTTGACTGATGCACCGCCAACATTTGAGCAGCTATCAACATTTCTCGATACACGGTGTACATCCCTCTCTTTGCTGTCAGCAGCAGCGCCGTTACAAACAAATAAACCAGCTACTACTAGCAAACCTACCAAAGCTTTCCTTGCTATATCTGATCCTAACACTAATAGTTGTCCTTGTTGCAGGGGTGCCCACAAAATTTATAGCTGCGAAAAGTTCATTAGCCTTGATCCTACCTCTAGATCAAAGTTTGTTAAGCAGTCACATCTTTGGATAAATTGCCTAGGTTCGGGGCATTATAAACCTCGTTGCAACAGTTCTTCATCATGCCGCAAGTGTTGCCAACGCCATCCACGCTATTACATGGAACGCCAGCCGTAACCAAAAGTGTCGACACCGCCGAAAACCAACAAACAACATCGAACTACGCCGCCGCAGAAACCACTTCAGGGAATAACACCACCGCTCTCTCCGCAATCGCTTTTTCGACCGATAACCCCGCCTCTGAATGTGTGTCTTCGTGTTTAGACACGAATGCTGACGCGCTACCAGAGAACAAAACATTATTGTTGGCTACTGCTCTCGTTAAGGTATGAGATTGTGCTGGTCGCTTTCAACAAGCCCGGTTGTTGTTCGACTATGGTTCGCACGCCTCCTTCGTAACTGAGTCGTGTGTACGACATTAGAGTTTACGTAGGAGTTCGTCTACCGCTTTAATTACAGGCACTGGGTCCTCACAGGGAGGACGCGCTAGAGGTCAAGTTTCGTTGTCACTTTCATCGAACTTTTCTGATCAATGCTACGCTATCAACGCTTTAATTTTACCGAAAATCACAGGGAGTTTACCGACTCAATCGGTTAACATAACTTCGTGGCCTCATATTCAAGGGTTGTCCCTAGCAGACCCACATTTTATGAGACCTGCAGGCGAATTCTAGAAATCTCCATCCATCTCCATCTCGTAAATGCTAAAATGCTTAAGCAAAATGAACTCTCAGAATTTTAGGAGATGACGCTTATTTGCGATTCTGATCCACAAGCCGCCTAGCTATGATAATAGTGCGTTATCTGCACTATAGATGGCACGCAGGCATCACTGCAAGATGTCAATTTAGGTGTGATCCTTTACAACTCAGAAAAAGCTAGAACTAAACCGAAACGCCCGAAGTTACTAGCTATTAATCCCTTACTTTTCAGCGTTACTCTACTTTTTAATTACAAAATAAATTCCATTTTCGGTAAAAAGATTTGTGTTTGTTTATTAAAGTCGGTTAAGAACAGATTTTAAATTGTTATATACACCTTAATTTAATTATTTATTGAGTTTTTCTCTATAAAATTGTTATACGGAAACAAAGAATGTTTTTTAGTTATAACTTTTAAATGATAAATAATATTACTTTTGTGACTCCGGATTATGATTTCTAGGACTGAAACTCGACTTTTCATTCCTCTCCCGACTTTTTCCTACGTGTTTTTTGCAGTTTTAGTAGGATATAAAAAAATACAATTTCCAAAATTATGGGCAAATACATAATTAAATATCAATTTTTCTTATAAATTACACATATTTATTGTTTTTGAGTAATTTTAGGGCCTAAAACAACATAATTCTACCCTTTTTCCTATTTTTTTGCGTTTTAGCAACAACTTTTTTTCGTCGCCAAAATTTGCCAGCTTTTGGAGAAAATTGGAGATTTTACGAGATGGCTAAAATTGCAGAATCGCAAATTTAGCTTAGTAGCTGTCAAAAACAGCTGATCTACGTTATCTGATTCATTTTGCGTTCATCGCTTAAATATGCCAAAAAATGAAGCAAAGATGGAGATTTATAGCGACTTTCTTTCACCGGAATCGCAAAAGTTGCTAAAATTTGGCAAAATGAATTTAGAGATTTTAGGAGATGGAAATTAAGCATTGGCGAAAACTGGAATTCATGTACTGGTCCTATTGATCTATTAATAGGTATGGACGTAATGGAGACGTTAATTAGCTCGGAAATCCGAAAGGGTCCATGTGGGATGCCTACAACTCAACGCACTGTCTTCGGTTGGAAGATCTTTGGAAGTGTAGACAATCCGTCAACGCCGTGTTTCCAAACTTACTTTTGCGAGGTGCAACTCGAACGGGCTTTGACGAGGCTCTGGGAGTTGGAGGACGCACCGGAGAAAAAGTATTTAACAAGGGAGGAGCAATTTTGTGAAGAGCACTTCGAAGCAACGCATACCAGAGCATCGTCGAATTACCGTTGAATCCTGACGTACCGCTTGTGGAGTCTCGAAACCAAGCTGTTCGTAATCTCTTACGCATAGAAAGGAAACTCGCGACCGACAACGATTTACGTATTAGATATAATGAGTTTATGCAGGAGCTCATAAGCATGAACCACATGGAAGCCGCTGTCGAAACGTCGAATCCAACATTTTATATGCCCCACCACCCTGTGATTAAGGAGTCGAGTGTTACTGCCAAATTAAGAGTCGTCTTCAACGCATCCGCTAAGACAAAAAATGCGAACTCTCTCAACGACGCACTGTTTGTCGGTCCGCAACTGCAACAAAGTTTGATTTCTATCCTTTTACGAGCCCGAACCCACCGGTACGCTGTCACTGCGGACATTGCTAAGATGTAATGTCAGATATGTGTTTCACCGAAACACATAGATCTACAGCGGATTGTTTGGCGAAGTGATCCATCACAACCCATTCAAGATTTCAGGATGCTACGGGTAACGTACGGGGTTGCCGCCGCCTCACACTTGGCTGTCAAAGCACTTCAACAAAGTACACGTTATTCCAAAAATGGTTGTGAAAAAGCCGCTGCAATAATTCAAAGAGACTTTTATATGGATGATCTGTTGACCGGCGCCTCGAGTGCAGATGAGCTTCAATCATTGCAACAAAATGTCTCTGAAATTCTACTTGAAAGTGGATTTGAACTTCGCAAGTGGGCTTCAAATTGTGTGTAGCTCAATAACACGATCTCTAGGGCTTCGGAGAATATTGCTCATTACATCGCAGAAGGTAAAGATGTTCACGCTCGGGTGGAACACTGAGGAAGATTGCTTTACATTCGCAATTAACCTTAAACAACTGCCTAGGCTCGCTACAAAGAGAGCCTATTTATCGGATGCTAGCACGCTGTTCGACCCCTTAGGCTTGCTCGTCCCCACTACGATCAAATCCAAGATGTGGTTTCAGGACATCTGGCGCGCTGAGGTTGGTTGGGACGAACTAATTCCTGATAAAATAGCAGAAAGCTGGTGTGAACATCGATCGGAGCTACTAAGTTTGACGAATCTAAAGGTACCCCGTTGGGTTGGCTGTAAAACCTCTGATTCAGCGACTAAGCTTCACGTTTTCTCGGACGCATCGGAACGAGCCTACGCCGCCGTTATATATGCGCACATAGTCCAAAGCAATGGACAAGTCACGGTCTCTCTGATTTCTGTCAAAACCAAAGTGGCGCCATTCAAATCTACCAAATTGCCTAGTTTGGACTTTGTGCAGCGCATCTCGCGTCTAAGTTAGTCCGAAGTGTGCTAGAAAGCTGGGACAAACTTCGCTATCCACTATACGCCTGGACCGATTCAACTATTACGCTGGCATGGTTGCAAGATCACCCTAGTAGATGGGAAACATTCATCGCTAATCGTGTGGCTGACATACAAGGAGTTGATAACGGTACGAACTTCGTTGGAGCTGACAGAGAATTGCGCGAGAGATATGAGAAATGTATGGCAGATGATAAGTTACGATCGTTTTTCGCTGACTCCAACATAGAGTGGCACTTTAATGCACCAACCGCGCCTCACAAGGGCGGATATTGGGAAGTCGGTATCAAACGCATAAAATACCATATCAAACGCGTTCTAGAAGGGAAGTTATTATCTTTTGAAGATTTCAGCAATCTGCTGACAGAAGTCGAAGCCTGCGTCAATTCCCGCCCCTTATGCACCCATCCGACCAGCGCAACTGATCTGGAAGCCTTAACGCCTGGCCATTTCCTCGTCGGAGAGCCACTGAAGTCGATCCCAGAACCTGAGGGTCAAGGGTTCTGTGGAAATCTACTTCAGCGATGGCATTTAATTTCCTCTATGGGACAACACTTTTGGCGCCGATGGCGTGATGCATACTTGCTAAATTTACAACGTCGAACTAAATGGTTCAGATCCTCATGCAACTACGAAGAGGGAGATGTCGTCGCGTTGTTTGATGAACGAACTCCACCTACGAAGTGAACACTTGCGCGGGTAATTCGTTGTCACCCTGGTAAAGATGGAAATGTGCGTGTTGTAACCGTAAAGACATGCAATGGAGAGTACGTTCGACCCGTAGCCAGACTATGTCTTCTACCTACAAAGGGGTATCAATGATAATCGTAAGAATTTCCGTATTTTTCTTTAATGATCTCGATTATTCAATTTGTAAAACCATAATTGAAATTTAAAGTCAATTTTTTCTAAGTTAAAAGTTTAAATCAAATTTTTGGATAATTAAAAAATGTTGAAGTGAATTTTTGATATAGAAATTTTAAGTAAACTCTTTTCGATTACTAAAATTTAAAAATGTTTGAAAGTTAGTTAAAAATTTAATTTTTGTAAAGGTGAATATCTTTTCTAACAATTATCTTAATAACTGAAGACTGAATTTGTAAACATATGATACTCAAACTGCATAAGTTGTAATTTCTTGATACTTAAATATTTATGTATTTGACAATACCTTTGAAATATTTATCTTAAGATGAGTTTAAGTTGAACATATCATATGTACATATATTAGAGCGGGTCGATTTTTTTGGCATCAGGGGCCCATGGCGATTGTGGTTAATTGGATAATTTCAAGCATTTTTGCCGAAGAAACTATTGGAGCTAGCGGATTTTTCAAACGTATTTTTTTTTCTTAAAAAAGTGATTCACTTGTTAAAAAGCTGTGTTGAAAACTAAAAAAATTCATTCTATATATGCATTTGGGGGTTTTTTGACTCGATAAATCCATTTCTGACATTCGTTTTTTCTTTTTACATCCGCCAGAGGGCGCTTACGTCCTTTTTGGATTATATCTTTATTTTTACGTGGTTTTTTTAAGTTGACTAATTTTTAAATTGAAAAAAATACGTTTGGGCCAGTTTTTCGAAATTCGAATTATTACCAAATTTCATGCAAATTCCTCAATTTTTACTCAAGTTATGTTAATTTGTATGATTTTCGAAATGGTCGATATCGAAAAAGGGGGCGTGGTTATCATCCGATTTCGCCCATTTTCAATAGCAAAAGGTAACCTGTATACAAAATTTCATGCAAATATCTAAATTTTCACTCAAGTTATCGTGTACACAGACGGACGGACGGACGGACAGACGGACGGACATGTCTTAATGGACTCCTCTTTTCAACCTAAGAACTTTCATATATGGAACTCTATATCTATCTCGATTATTTTGTGCCGTTACGTACTACCGTTATGTGAACAAAATTAATATACCCTTGTACTAGTACTAGTACACTGGGTATAAAAAATATCACGCATACATAAACTCTACGTATAACTTTGATTTTAAAAAAGCACCGTTAACCTAATAGCAAACAAAAACAAAAACTAAGCAAACAAATATTTTTTTTTGCACAAAACCAAACTATTCTTTGTAACTTCCACCATGCACTTTTTTATTATTAATAACTGTTTTAATACATACCTTTTAGTTTTCTTAAAAACTTTTTCCCTTTGTTTATTGGTTGATTTTTTATTTTGTTTATAATCAATTTCAATTGACGCGAAAACTATAGCAAACACAGTATAGAAATGAAAAGTAGCGGGATCACGTGTGTCATTTTTAATACAATGTAAATAAACAGTACCCAGCAAACCATCGGAGTTATAATTATCAATCTTGATAAAAAACCAAATATTTGTATCAAATATTTTGAATTCTGCTTAAAAAATAATAATTTGAAAATAATTTTAATAAAATACAACTGGTTTTTTACGCAAAATTCAAAATACTTGATAAAAAAATTTGTATCTTGACAATTTAACAAGAATATAGAATCGACGTGTTAGTCTACTTAAAAAAAAGAAATTGCATTATGGGAAAGTCGAATTTCATAGATTTTCGGAACATTGTTGTTGATTTTCGGAAAAAGGTGTTAAAATTCAAAAATTGGACGGAAGCGCCCTCTGGCGGACGTCAAAATAAAAAATCAATACCAGAAATGGATTTACCAACCTTAAAAACCCCCAGATGCACATATAGAATGTTTTTTATATTGTTTTCAATACAGCTTTTCTACAAGTGAACCACGTAAAAATAAAGATAAAATCCAAAAAGGACGTAAGCGCCCTCTGGCGGACGTAAAATAAAAAACTAATGTCAGAAATGGATTTATCGACCCCAAAAACCCCCAGATGCATATATAGAATGATTTTTTTTTAGTTTTCAATACAGCTTTTCAACGAGTGAATTACTTAAAACAAAAAAATAAAAAAAAATACAAAAATAAAAGGACGGAAACGCCCTCTGGCGGACGTCAAAATAAAAAATGAATGTCGGAAATGGGTTTATCGACTCAAAAAACCCCCAAATGCATATATAGAATGAATTTTTTTAGTTTTCAACACAGCTTTTTAACAGTGAATCACTTTTTTAAGAAAAAAAAAATACGTTTGAAAAATCCGCTAGCTCGAAAGTCATGTTAGGCCTATAGTTTTTTCGGCAAAAATGCTTGAAATTATCCAATTAACCATAATCGCCATGGGCCCCTGTGAATTTTTTTGGGTCCATACAAATCAACCCGCTCTAACATATATAGTTCAAGGGCGGCGGTATGTTGGATCATATTTATGTAAATAATCTTCTTAATGTTAATGGGGTCGATAGGGTAGTATATCATATATGTCGATAAGGTGGTATCATTTCTCGCTACTTTTGAATTTTGACGTTTGCTTTGTTGACATTGTATTTGCTAATTATTCTTTTTGCTTCTGACACGACCGCCCGCGTTTTTGATTAAAACTAAATTTTCTCTTAAGTAGTTTCTGAAAAATTTGAATTTATATTAAATAATTACTATTTAAATTAATAAAGTACACTGAATATGCTAAACTATAAATTTGAGTTTCCTTTGGCTACACACGAATGTAGAGGATATTCCACCGCATACAGTCCACTCCCGCTAAGCCAGAGAACTCCACCCGCACCACACAAGATAGTAATACGCCGCACCAAAGTGGGTCTTGCGGTGAACGAGGACAAGACGAAGTATCTGCTGTCATCAAAGAAAGAATCGGTGCATCTGCGACTTGGCAGCCAAGTCACCGTTGATAGCTATAAATTTGAAACGGTGAGGGACTTCGTCTATTTGGGAACCAGAATTAACACCGAAAACAATATCAGTCTGGAAATCCAACGGAGAATCACTCTTTCCAACAAGTGTTACTTTGGACTAAGTAGGAAATTGAGAAGTAAAGTACTATCTCGACAAACAAAGATCACGCTCTATAAATCTCTCATCATACCAGTCCTGATGCACGGCTCAGAATCAAGGACAGTGTCAAGAGAAGATGGAATGGCCTTTGGAGTATATGAGAAAAAAGTTCTCCGGAAGATTTATGGTCCTTCCCGTGATGCCAACGGCGAGTATCGAAGGAAATTTAACGGTGAGCTGTACGAGCTTTACTCAGATCTGACAATAGTTCAGCGGATCAAAGCCCAAAGGCTCCGCTGCTAAGGGTAATGTTATGCGAATGGACAAAGAAGCTCCAGCACAGAAGGTTTTCCTATCGACACCCGAATTCGGAGATGGAAACAACAAGTGGGTGATGACTTGAACTCCCTTGGGGTTTCCAATTGGCGCCAGTTATCGCTAAAAAGGAATGACTGGCGTGCTTTGATACGAAACGGCCAAAATCGCCTAGGCGCTTAAGCGTCAATAAATGACGCAAGCCAAGATTAGATTAGGTATGCCGTTTGCCACATGCAAGCTAATGCTGAAAGTGTACACTCTCCGCCAAGAAGAGAAATCTCTATGTTAATAGGTGTATTAACTGGGCACTGCCTTTTTGGTAGGCACGCAGAAAGACTAGCTGTGCCCCACCGACGATGCTGTAGGAGTTGCAAAGATGACGAGGAGGAGGAAACGGTGGAGCACCTCATCTGCAACTACCCCGCTTTAAGTGGCGCGAGAATGCGCTTTTTGGGAGTACCTTTCCTGGTTAGCCTACGCCAGGTCACGGAGCTGGACATAAAGGACTTGATGGCCTTCATCAAGTCATCTAAATGGTTCGAGTAGGAGTAACGGTGTCGGTTTAGGAGTGTCAGCCCCGGGATTGTGCTATGTGGAGATTCCCGATAATACAGGGATTTTCCATATGGCAGGGTCCCGGAACTTAATTTCCTAGTGTTGGTGGTATCACAACGGGCCTTTTAATACTGGCCCAGATGTGCCTCTGCGGCAGCCACTTGAACCTAACCTAACCTATCTCTCTTCTATTGTTGTTCCAATTTCAAGGGTTAACTTCAACAAATTTCACTTTTCGCACTGTTTTAAATGACATGAACCATTAAAAAAGTCGTGAAAAAATTTTGCGCAATATTTTCAGGTCGTGAACTTAGTGGATTTTGACAGCTGTTTCAAGCGAAACGCGAAGTTATTACCTAGCTTAATTGTTAAGGAAGAGCTACAGAATCACCAAATCGATAGTGCAAACAACAAAATTGTTAAGCTAACAACCCGTTCCATAGTATTGTTTAAAGATACTGAATTTTAAGGTTTTCGGGCAATCACATGTTGACCGATAAATCAGTTATCGATAAATTTATGGAATATAAGAACGTTCAAATGAAACCTGGGGCCTTCCTCTATCGTTTGATACCCATATTGTAGGGAAATTTTAAGGCTTTTGGGCAATCGCATTTTGCCGTTAATTCAGTCATCGATAAATTTATCGAAGTCTAAATGAAAACTGGGGCCTTCCCCTTTCGTTTGATACCTGACGTACCTGACCTGAATGCAGTGGGTCACTCTGTATTGCAATGGGAATGAAAATTTTTTTGCCTTAGCGATACTCTGTAACTCAACTATCGCAACGGAAATTGACATTTTCAGATTTGCTTTTGGCAATCATTTTTTTCCTGTCGAATTGGGTAAACACTGCATCGCGAAAGTGAATGTCAATTGCTTTGCATATTCGGATTTGTCTTCCTACAATAAAATGCAGTCGCACCGCTATCGCATCGCTGAAAAATTTTGAATAAATTTAAATTTTTAAACATATTCTTGTAAATTATTGTTGAACTATTAATCACCCCTATTGGGTGTCTTTCATGGGGGTGTTTGCGCCTTGCACATACCAGCGCCACCTCAAATCGTCGACTCGTAGGTGCATGCACCCTCCTCCTCCAAGCGGGTGTGGAGCCTCCTCGTGGTGACACCTGGTAACGCTTCGGCGGCTAATTTTAACCTGATCTCCTACCGCTGTTTCTTTTTCAGCTTCTATCATAGGGCCGAGTGCAAAACCGGTCCGAGTAGTCCGGTGAACGACGCCTCTTCTAGAGGTGTCGATCGGAAGGCCAGCATAGCAGGTATCTCTAACCCTGTAGTCTCTACCAGCGGTCTTGCCAGACAGCGTACAGCATCTGGTGAGTCCTTGGCTGGGGGCTCCAAGGGTGCTAGAGGTACTTGCGTTGGGGCCAAGGACGTGCCAAGACAAAATAGGGCCGAGTGCAAAACCGGTCCGTGCAGTCCAGTGAGCGGCGCCTCTTCTAGAGGTGGCGCTCGGGAGGCCAGCAATGCAGGTGTCTCCAACCCTGTAGCCTCTACCAGCGGGTTTGCCAGTCAGCGTACAGCGTCTGGTGAGTCCTTGGCTGGGGGCTCCAAGGGTGCTGGAGGCACTAGCGCTGGGGCCAATGACAGGCAACCCACAAAGGCCAGCCACCAAGACAAGCGGTCTGCGGCCAGGATCCTTTACAGGAATGCGACCTCACCGACAAGGGAGGAGGATGTTTCTGCGGAGGCCTGGGCGAAGATACAGCGAGACCTTGCGTGGGCTTGGCGTATAGTCCCTGACTTCAGGGTGGAGCTGTATGGCGCAAACAAGGGGGAGTCCTCTAAGCGCAATCGCTCAGTAGAGGAGACTACCCCTACGGCACCGAAAAGGGCCAAAACACAAGGAGGCTGGACAAGGTCCTTCGCTGACATAGCCAAGGATCGCAAGATCATTGGTATCATCGATGAGAGCAACGTTGACGGCAGGATCCCCAAACAACAGTGGAAGTGGATCGAGGCCGCGCTCGCCAAGGTTGCAGTCCAGGTGAAAAGGGATAACCCTGGACCGCCACCCAACTACACCGACGCCGGGTGGTATCAAGGCAATGTCAAACTCATTGCCTGCGATGACAGTAGATCCGTGGACCTATACAGGATCGGAATTGAGCGCATAGGAGAGGTCTATCCTGGCGCGCGCCTGAGGGTAGTGGACGCGGTCGATATCCCGCAACGCCCAAGGGCTAGAGCCTGGGTTCCAGCGACACCCTCGGAACCAGCCGAAATTCTTGACGTTCTGCAAGAATACAACCCGGAGCTACCCACACAGAACTGGAGGGTGGTCAATGTTGACAAGACCGACAAGGCAACGATGCAGATAGTACTGCTACTCGATGAGGCAAGTATCGAGGCTCTGGCCCGGTGCAATTATACAGTACGGTATGGGTAAAGAAAGGCTGTACTCAAAGTCTATAAGGCCGATGCTGAAGCTGTTGCCAGTTCTGCATCTCTTGCTGAGGTGGACCCCTCCCCCAGCGACAATGAAATGGACGTGGACGACAATGGGTCAGTTGCGTCAGAAAAACGGAGCGGCTACGCCTCGTCTGGCTCGGACGGTAGCGTGACTCTCAGGAGGCTTTACTCCGAGAGTCAGCTTCTGAGCGAGGACGATGCGGACGCGACGCTCACGGAGGAGAGCGGCAAAAAGCATGATGAGGGTCCTCCAAATTAACCTTCATCATAGCAAAGCAGCTTCGGCTGCACTTCTGCTGCAGCTCTCAAAAGGTGCAGTAGACATTGTTCTGGTCCAAGAGCCATGGATCACTGGTGATAGGATCTGTGGCTTGAGGACCCCTACATACAAGCTCTACAGCGCTATAGAAAAAGGTAAGCCTCGAACGTGTATTTTAGCCAAAGCAAATATTAACGCTCTTCTTTTACCCCAATACAGTGACGGAGACTTGACAGCGATTAGCGTCGAGGGGCTGGGTAGGGGGTGCAGGTTTGCGTCCTTCTATCTGGCCCACGATCACCAAGGTCCATTACCATCAAGGATCTTTCAAGAGCTCGTGAGTTCCACCAAACCGCGTGACGACATTATCGTGCTAGGCGGCGACGCAAATGCCCATCACAATCAATGGGGCAGCACTGACACAAATGAGCGAGGTGAGTCACTTTATAATTACTTACTAGGCTCTAATCTAAGTATATGCAACAGGGGAAACGACCCACTTTCGTAACAAAAAACCGCGAGGAAGTCCTCGACATTACGTTGGTCACCGAATCCTACAGTGACCTCGTTGAATCATGGAGGGTCTCTAAAGAGCACTCCTTCTCAGACCATAAGTACATTAGTTTCTCCTTAGCAGATTCACACACAAGTCCGAAATATATACAGAATATTAGGAAAGCAAATTGGGGTTACTACCAAAAGCTTATTCGCAAAAACTTGTCAAATAAGCTGGTAACACCTAGAAACGATAAAGAGTTAGACGATCTCGTCAGCTCCTTCAATGAACAATGCAAGCTCGCTTTAGATAAAGCGTGCCCGCCTAGAAAGATAGCTGAAGCACATAAACCACCGTGGTGGTCGTCCGCTCTAGATAATCTCAGAAGGACATGTAGGGCAGCTTTTAACAAAGCCAAACAGGATGGCTGCGAAGCATCCTGGGCACTTCACAAAACTAAGCTAAGTAACTACAAAAGGGAAATCCGCAAGGCCAAACGGGTCTCTTGGATGAACTTCTGCAGTGATATCGAATCAACATCCGCAGCGTCGCGCCTTAGGAGGGTGCTCTCTAAATCGCCAGCAACGCTGAGCTACGTGCAAAAGCCGGATGGGAATTGGACCGATTCAAGTACGGATACCATGAACCTGCTTCTGGATACACACTTTCCGACATGCATTGACATGTCTACTACATCGATTTGTGGAGAAACTCTCTCTGATCAGCTAATACAGGAAATTACCGATGAGAAAAAGCTGGACTGGGCCTTATGCAGGCTCAAGCCGTTTAAGTTGCCTGGTCCGGATGGAATATTCCCGGCCCAGCTACAACAAACATCCGAGATTATTAGGCCTTGGCTGATAACTATGTTTGTAAGCTGCCTCAGGCTCAACTACGTACCTGCATCATGGAGAGAGGTTAAGGTCGTTTTTATACCTAAATCCGGGAAACCCTCCCATTCTAAACCTAATGATTTTAGGCCTATAAGCCTATCTTCTTTTCTCCTTAAGACTCTGGAAAGACTCTTGGAGGACTATGTTAGAAGATCGATAGACGCAACTCATCTTTCGCGGGCCCAACACGCCTATAGCAAGGGCAGATCTACCGATACTGCCCTGCACTCCCTGGTATCCACTATAGAAAAGTCACTTGACATTAGGGAATACACACTGGTGGCTTTCCTTGATATAGCAGGTGCCTTCAATAACGTTCTACCGGAAGCTATTACCTCGGCGTTGACGGAGCTGCGGGTCGACACCTGCCTCGTTGAATTTATCCGCAAACTGCTTGTTAGCAGAAGGATTACAACAGAGTTAGGTGGTATTTCGATTCGCAGACCTGTTAACAGGGGTACCCCACAACGAGGTGGTCTCTCTCCGCTACTTTGGTTGGTTACTGTAAATCAACTCCTACGTCTTATGGAAGCTGAAGGCTACCAAGTAATTGCGTACGCTGATGATATCTGCGTTATCATGCGAGGAAAATTCCCTCAAACTCTTTGCAATTTAATGGAGACCTCCAACAATTGGGAACACGACTTTGACACTTAGTGACAAAGTCAAATACTTAGGAGTTATTCTGGACAGAAAACTTCTTTGGAGCGACAACATAGCGGAACGAGTAAAAAAAGCTACGTGCGCGTTGTTTACCTGTAAGAGAGCAATTGGTATATCGTGGGGGTTTTCTCCCAAAGTAATACACTGGATATATACAGCCATTGTTCGCCCAATTCTACTGTACGGAGTGCTGGTTTGGTGGCCGGCACTAACTAAGAACACGTACCTTAAGCAACTACAAAAAGTTCAAAGGAGTTCGGAGCTTTGCATAACCGGGGCTCTCGGGTCCACCCCAACAGAAGCACTAAATGTCATGCTGCATCTTCCACCACTCGATCTGGTGGCGAAGGAGGTAGCTGTGATCACGGCTCTGCGAATAAGGGAAACAGGCGTTTGGATGCACGGAACAAGTGGACACGCCACAATCTTAGGCTCTCACGCTCCTGTTAACATACCATCACACACTGACTATTGCACGCCAAATAACGTGTTTGTCAGGAATTACGAGGTGAAAATACCAACAAGACAAGAATGGGATAACAGACCACATACTGTCCGGAACGCCATTAACATATTCACTGATGGCTCTAGGCAAGGTGGGAGGAGGTATCTTTTCACCGGATCTGGGACTAGAGATCTCTTTTCGTCTTCCCGATCACTGCAGCGTGTACCAAGCAGAAATGCTGGCTATACACGGTGCAGTTAAAAGTCTGGTGTCTACGCCCCGAAACGGCAAACGAATATTTATTTTCTCAGACAGTCAGGCCGCGCTAAAGGCACTGAACTCATGTGTCGACAACACAAAGTCGCTAACTGAATGCCGCAGATCTCTTAACGAGATGACTCAGCACTTCGGTATCAGCCTTATTTGGGTACCTGGTCACAGGGATATTGAAGGCAACTGCAAAGCGGATGAGCTGGTCAGGAAGGGTACCACCACTCATCTCCTTCCAGGAAATGATTTGGTAGGAATTCCCATGGCCTCTTTCAAACTTCGTGCGAGCACAAATACCATACAAAGAGCAAATACGCTCTGGTCAGGTCTCTCGACGTGCGAGATATCCAGGTCAACTTGGCCTTCTTATAATAAAGGGCGTACTAATTGCCTGCTGACCCTTAATAAATCGGGCATTTCCTCTTTGGTAAGGGTCTTAACAGGACACTGTCTAATAGGCACGCATGGTGCTAGGATGGGCGACACATCTCACGACTACTGTCGCAGCTGCAGATGTATTGAGGAGGAAGAGAGCGTTCAGCATCTGCTGTGTCAATGCCCCGCACTTAGTAGAAGACGTTTGGCTATACTCGGCCAACCGTTCCTCGACGACCTCGCCGAGGTATCAAAAATGGAAATTAAGGCGTTAGCCAAATTTATTGATTCCACGAACTGGTTTGTTCCTCTGCCTGGAGTGTGAGCTTGGGTTTTTCGGACATGGGGGTGGTGTAGTGACCGTGTGGGGTATCACAATGGGCCTATTTTTTCTGGCCTAAGTGTTGGACGGGGTCGGTGTACTCTGTCCTGCCCTTTTAACCTAACCTAACCTAACCTAATCACCCCTATTACGGTTGTCAATAGTGATACAAATAGTGTCGACGCTAGTGAATTGGTATCGACACTGTCAAAGTCGATAACTATTGGCATGTGTTGATGCTGTTTAGGTATTTGCTAAAACAATGTTAAATTTGAGTTGACGTGACGCGACGCAAAATTTGTCAACATAGTTTTTGGTGACGACAAGCGCGGCAATACACAATTCGGCTACTAAAAATTGGTAAAAATAAGCTTTATTTATTCAAATACTTGTTATTTATTCATTTTTATTTAAATTGCAGTAAATGGTCAAAATAACCAACAGCAATCAGTTTGCAGAACTTAAAAAGAATCCAGCGCTTGCCAAGCGCTTTACGTATTTTACTACGTATATAGTTTAACTTTTTTATGAAATTCCAGGTATGGAGAGACTTTAAATGCAAAGTCAAAAGGAAGGAAGTCTACGACAAAAAAGAGTGCCATGCCACAGGAGGGGGAGGCTACAGGCAATTGGTGCTAAGCCCACTGGAGGAGGAGGTTTCCAATCTTCTTCAATTTGGAAAGCAGCTCAACCCGAAAGGAGTGGCACATGGTGTTCGCGAGCGTGCAACGACAAGTAGCCAAATTTTGGAACGAGACAGCTTTCCAAATCAATTGTCACATGACGAAGCGATGGAGTTTGACAACTGTGACGCCAACACCACCGCCGATAGTGTACCTGCGGAAGAAGAGGAACCTGCAGAGTATGAAAGTGCTACAGAGAACGAAAATCCAAATGCTGGGCACAATTTAAATTCGCCTCCTTGTACCAGAAAGAGGAGTCGTAACCGCCAGCACAGACAGAAACAGCACTTATTGCAAAACCACACCGCAATGCAGGGGAGTGTGCTGACAAAATGTGTTCAACTCTTGAAGAAATTGGAAACAATATAAATTCAATAGAAAATATACAATATGACACGTCGGAAAAGATGCTAGAAATAGAGCGCGAAAAATTAAAAATTATGCAAGGCAGGAAGAAAGAGAGGAGAGGCTATATAGCGTGAAACTGCAAATAAAGAAGTTGAGCTTGAAATAATAAAAATTAGATGGGATAACGAAGCTGGATCTTCCTAGATAGATTTGAAATGAAATCGGACTGCGCCCAAGAATACCTGTTTTACTTTTTACAAATTTAAGATTTAGACTGAAAATGTACCTTTTAGGATTTTGTACCTTATATGCTAAGAAAGCATAGTTTTGTTTATTTTTTAGAATTGTAAGGGCTGATCATTAGTCATTGCATTCCTACAGGGCCATGCCACCTGTTATGTGATCGCGTAGTGCACCCTGTGCTGGTAAAAGGTTTGTAGACTTTGCCAGAGGGGTGCCACACGAGATCACATGACATATGACATGCGTCTGTGGAATGTAAATGAAAGAGACCGATAGCCGATAGCCGCGTTGCCATGGTGCTGCTGTGGCGACCGCGAAGCGTGCACGAGCCGAAGGCGGTGGAGTGATGGCGAAGTAAAATAAAATGGTAAAATTATTAATTGGCCACAGGTGAAGGAGTAGCGTGGTTTTTCAGTGCTTGTGTGGTGATGGAAATGTGATACAAATAAAAAGAAATTACATTTTTATAATAATTAAAAAACTAAACAGATATAGAAATAATACAAAGAAACTACATTTTTATAATAATTAAAAAACTAACCAGATACAGAAATAATATAAAGAAACTACATTTTTATAATAATTAAAGAACTAAAAAGGTACAGAAATAATATGAAGAAATTACAAAGAAATAATTAAAAAAAGTAAAAAGCTACGGAAATAATACTTCGAAACAAAGGAATTTTTGCACTAATATTGGAAATTTTTGAAAGTATAAGGAGCTAATTAAAACAAAGTAAACATATTTAAAAATTTAAAGACATTTAATTAAATAAAAATTGAAA
Organism: Campiglossa producta; assembly: GCA_964058755.1. Classification (NCBI taxonomy): domain Eukaryota; kingdom Metazoa; phylum Arthropoda; class Insecta; order Diptera; family Tephritidae; genus Campiglossa; species Campiglossa producta. The sequence continues at coordinate 108,973,800 of CAXKVI010000001.1, read as the reverse complement.
AATAAAAACGCCATCACATAACAGCACCTTGAATAGCGGTATCAAAAAAGCTGTACCCACGCTACCAATACATAGCCATACAACATCCAGAATAGCAGTTAACGGTAAACCGATCACTCCACCGAATAGCCAAAAACACCATCGGCTCAGCAGCAGCAGCATATTTAAAGTAGCAGCAGCAGCGATTGAAGCAGAGGCAGCGGTGGTAGCAGCGGCAGCAGAATAAGTATATGTATATATATGTATAGATTTTTTGCCTTAGGGTTTTTTTGCTCTACACATATAAATGTATACTTGTTAACTTTTTTTTTCTCTTTTCTTTCGTTTTCCATTTTAACTGTTTAATTTTTTTTGCAAATACGGTGCGTCCGTAGTGACTTACATATTTTTGAATTTTTTTTAAATACGGTGGTCCCGTGAACAACCATATTATTACATTTTTTCTTTCAGCGGTGCGTCCGCTTGTACCCAAAACGGTGGTCCCTTACAATAACCACATTACATTTTTGAATAAAAACGGTGCGTCCGTTTCCATAGCCCAGTAAACATAAAATTTGCCATTTCAATAACATTTCAATAGTACAGTAGTTGTAATTTAAATAGATTTTCTGCCATTTGTAAATTAATTGCATGTTAATGGAATTAAAATACTACATCTCTACACTGTAAAAATTTCCTTTGTAAGCCAAACTTACAAAAATACACTTCGGAAAATACGGCTTTGTTTAAAATTGCATGATCCCCTAGTTCCAACTGCATGCTATATCCCAAATTTTTGCATGATTTTCAGCGGATTACAGTGGACACACTATGTACATAAGTACAGTGGGACAATTTCATCAATTGGGTAAACACTTTTTTTGTATTTAATTGAATTTTACATAATATAAATATCATTTAATCCATTCTCAATCAACTTCTATTATTGTTGCCTTATCAGATTCACTACATTACGCTAAATTAAGCTTCTAAATATTTTCATCATAAATTTTCGATTTTTTTCCAATATTCACTTCATAAATTTGCGATTTTATTTTTTCAAAGTTAAGCTTCTAAATATTCTCCTCATAAATTTTCGGATTTTTCCAAATTCAACTTCATACATTTTCAATTTTTTTAATTTCAATATACATATATGTCAGAATCCGACTCTGGAAGTTCAAAAGATACCGAAATAGTAGTTTCAGATTCTGAGTCAGACTCTGGAAGTTCATCGTCGGTTAAAACAGCGAAAAAACAGAAAACTAAATTATCACTTTCTGCTGACTTCAGAGGATTCGGAGATTCACCTCCCGCAATTCAAGCTTCAACTTCTTCTAATTTAAATTCAAATCTTAACGAGTTAAACAGTGTAATCACCTTAGTTGATTCTATTAATCCAGATCTAAACGATAAAAATACTGCAATTTCTTCTATTAATCCAGATCTAAACGATCAAAATATTGCTTCTATTTCTTCTATTAATTCAGATCTAAACGATCAAAATATGGCGACACCTGAGCAAAAGAAGTCTTTTATTAGCATGTGTGCTACTATTATCAGAGAAAACTATAGCGGTGATCCGCTAGCACTTGAATCATTTATTGACAAAATTTCATTAATCGAAGATTTAACTGATGAAAATTTAACTACAACTTTTATAGCATTTTTGAAATCCAAACTTGAGGGCAAAGCGCGTGAAGCAATTCCAACCGAGGTAAATTCCGTTAATCAAATTAAAGCCGCGTTAAGAAATAGAATTAAACCCGACAACTCAAAAGTTGTCGCGGGCAAAATCGCGTCTTTACATGTGGTAAACAATAGGTAGGTAGAAGGTAGGTAGAAGTGGCTGCCGCAAAGGCACACCTAGGCCAGTAATAAAAGGCCCGTTGTGATACCACCAAACTCTAGGAAAGTCAGTCCCGGGGCCCGGCCATATGGAAAATCCCAGTCCTGTCGGGACTCTCCATATAGCCGAAACCCGGGACTGACACTCCTAACCGACACCGCTACCCCTCCTCGAACCATTTTGATAACTTGATGAAGGCCATCAAGTCCTTTATGTCTAGCTCCGCGACCTGGCTTAAGCTAACCAGGAAGGGAACTCCCAGAGAGCGCCTTCTCGCTCCGCTTAAGGCCGGGCAGTTGCAGATGAGGTGCTCCACCGTTTCCTCTTCCTCATCCTCTTTGCAACTCCTGCAGCATCGTCGGTAGGGAACGCCTAGCCTTGCTGCGTGCCTACCAATAAGGCAGTGCCCGGTTAAAACACCTATTAATATGGAGATTTCCTTCCTTTGTAGGGCGTATATGTGTCTAGATCTTTTAAGATCGCATTTTGGCCAGGTTTGCTTGGATATCCGGCACCCTGGGGCTTGTAGCCATCTTTCGTTGGCTTCGCGGAGTGTATGCTCCTTCAGCATTAGCTTGCACGTGGCAAACGGCATACCTATGCGCTCTTTATCTTGAAGAATCTGCTTGGTCGTGCCCTGCCTGGCAAGTTCGTCTGCCCTACAGTTTCCCTCAATGTCCCTGTGTCCCGGGACCCATGTGAGGTTCACGCGGTTCTGTTGGGCCATCTCTTGAAGAGATCGACGACAGCTGAGCGTCAGTTCAGAGTTGAACGAGTAAGAGCCAAGGGATTTGATGGCCGCTTGGCTGTCGCTGAAAATACAGATATCCTGTCCGATGGTGCGTTCACCTATCCAAGTCACGGCGTCCATGATTGCAGAAACTTCAGCCTGGAAGACGCTGCAGTGATCAGGTAGTCTAAAGGAGAGTTCTAGGTCCAAATCCCTTGAGTAAACCCCTCCTCCGACTCTGCCGTCTAACTTCGAGCCGTCGGTGTATATAAAAGTGCCGCCATTAGTAGCGGGACACCGATCTATGTTCTCCCAGTCTTCCCTGCTGGGAATGTTTTTTCTAAAACAACAATCTCCGACTGTTGTGGTCGCACACCGATCTGTGCTCAGAGGGAGAAAGCTGTAAGATCTTAGAATACAGGAGTGTCCAATAGTGCTTGCGCCCCAGACGGACGTTTCCCTTAGACGCACAGCCGATGCTGCTGCTGCCCGGGACCCTTCCAGATCGAGTGGCAAAAAGCCAAGAATGGCCTGGAGAGCTTCATTGGGCGCTGTTCTTAACGCCCCGCTTATACAGATCATGCTCGATCTGTGGACTTTCCCTAACAGATTTAGGTTTGTTGCCTTTCTTAGCGCAGGCCACCATACCACGACTCCATACAGCATAATTGGCTGGATTATCGCAGTGTAGATCCATCTGCAAATTTTGGGGCTGAGCCGTCATTTTTTGCCAATGGCTCTTTTACACGTGTAAAGTGCAATGCACGCTTTCCTCTGGCGCTGGATGACATTCTCCTTCCAGTTAAGCTTTCTATCTGGAACTGTGCCTAGGAATTTGGCTTTGTCAGCTAAGTTCAGGCGCACGCCATCTAGTTCTGGTAGGTTCAACGGTGGTATCTTGTACCGCCTGGTATAAAGGACAAGCTCCACCTTTCCCGGGTTGATGCTAAGTCCGCAGCGAGAGGACCATGAAGAAACTTCTCGCAGTGCTACTTGCATCAAGTCACACAGGGTTTGTGGGAATTTGCCCCTATATGCAATAGCTAAATCGTCTGCATATGCCACTATCTTCCCGCCCCCCCACCTTGTGTCTCGTAGCAGCGAGTTTACGGTGAGGTTCCATAGGAGCGGGGAGAGAACACCACCCTGAGGCGTTCCTCTTGTGACATAGCGTGAAAGATCAACTGTTCCCAGTGAAGAAACTATTTTCCTTCCCTTTAGTAGTTGATCAATTAGTCCAATAAGAGACCTATTTATGCCCAGGTTTGTTAAAGCAGTGTTAATAGCCTCCGGCCTTATATTGTTGAAAGCCCCTTCGATGTCCAGAAAGGCCACGAGACAGTACTCCTTTTCGTGCAATGATTTTTCAACAATAGAGACTAGGCTGTGGAGCGCAGTTTCCGTTGATTTACCTTTGGTGTATGCATGTTGATAGCTAGAAATAAGGTTGCTATCAATAGTAGAGGAGAGATAATCGCTAATTATCCTCTCGAAGGTTTTAAGTGCAAAAGACGAGAGACTGAGCGGTCTGTAGTCTTTAGGCTCATAGTGTGAGGCCTTCCCAGCCTTTGGAATAAAGACTACCGTGGCGCTTCTCCAGGAGCACGGAATGTAATTAAGAGCCAGGCAGGCTGAATAGAGAACTACCAGCCATTTAGATGATATTTCCAGCGTGTTTATGAGTTGTGCGGGGAAAATCCCGTCTGGCCCAGCTGCCTTGAACGGCTCAAAGCTTTTGATTACCCACCTTACCCTTTCCTCCGTAATGGGTATGTTTACCGCCAGGTTTGTTGCAGATGCTACAGGTGCATCATACAAGTTCCCCGGAAAGTGTGTGTTCAGGAGCAGCTCCAGGGTTTCCCCTTCCGTGCTGGTCCAAGATCCGTCAGGCTTCCGTAAATAGCTAATGGCTGTTTGAGTTTTTGATAGCACTCGTCTAAGTCTCGCTGTATCATCGACTTTTTCGACCCCGGTGCAGAAATTTCTCCACGAAGTTCTCTTCGCTTGCCTTAGAGCCTTTTTATAGGCCCTCAGTTTAGCTTTATATTCGAGCCATTCAGGCTCCGTACCGATGCTCTTGGCCTTGTTAAATTGCTTCCTGCATGATATACGGAACGAATCCAGGTCGTAAGACCACCAGTGGGGTCTATGTTTGCCGCGTGGTTTTGGTACTGGACAAGCCTGCTCTAGGGCATTTGAGAGCGCCGTTGTAAAGGTCGTTACCAGATCATCCAGTTCTCCCACTGATGAGGAGGCTTGTGGAGGTAATACTGGTAGGTCCCTAGCTAATATTTGGTTATGTAGCTGCCAGTTAGTGTTGCGTGGATTTCGTTTCATAACTGGCTGCTCAACAATAAAGTCTAACACAATTTCTATGTACCGATGGTCAGAAAATGAATGCTCATCAAGAACACGCCATTTTCTGACCCACTCATAAGCGCCTTCGCTACAAACAGTGAGGTCTATAACCTCCCTACGAGCTTTAGTTATAAAAGTATGCTCGTTACCCACGTTACCAACCACCAGGTTAGTTGTTAGTAGGTAGTCAAACAGAGACTCGCCCCTAGCGTTAATATCGGAGCTTCCCCACTGGACGTGATGAGCATTAGCGTCAGCTCCAATAATAAGATGGCCCGTACAGAAATTATCCACCAGATCTTTCACCTCCTTTTGTGGAGGAGGTTCTTCGGCGTCATAGGGCATATAGACCGACGCCATCGTTAGGCTGGTGCTGCCGACTGTTAAGCTGACAGCTTTAACGTCACCATTTGAGTAGTTGGGTAATAGAAAGGTGTTTAGCTCAGACTTTACCAAAATACAGGTTCTGACCTTGCCCTCATCATTGGCTTGGATGAGCTTGTACCCCTTAGTCCCCAATCCACAGATCCTAGAGTTATTGACCCAGGGCTCTTGGATAAGGACCACGTCTACGTCGCCTTTAGAAAGACGACTGCTTAAAACAGCCGAGGCTGCTTTAGATTTGTGCAGATTTATCTGAAGCACCACCAACATGAGAGAGCTCAGACTTCCTCGCCGCCAGCGTGTCGTCGAGGTCTGGCCTGTTCCGGGGGCTGTCTCTCAACGAGGAGTTGTTCAGAGCACCTGCACGATTTGGCGTGGCGGGAACCCTGCTGTCTGAAGCAGCATCAACGTTAGTGTGCTCAGGTTTAGCCACGATCGTGACGTCGAGGCCTTCTTCGTCAAGCAGGCTTTCTTCTATCGCCGAGTTGTTCGCAGCACCATCGCAATTTGACGTGGCGGATAACATACTTTCCGCGTCGGACTCCTCTGCTTCCCCTTCCGATGCCTCGATCTCCGAGTCCTCCGGAGCGTCCGGAATAGCAGCGCGCTGTGCATCGCCACGGTATACGTGGATCACGATCTGACCCAAGCCGTAATGCACTCGTCCGTTGCACCGTTTAAGGGGCTCGAGCGCCTCCTTATTCAGAGTGATAACCACCTGTCTATTGGGCCCAACCACATCATCGACCAGATTGACGCCCCAATCCTGCGCCGGGAGAGACGGATTCCAGACCTGCAGCATCTCAAGAATATTCTCGGGTTCTGCAGGGACGGCAGGAATCCATGCCCTTGCCCTTGGCCGAGCAGGAATGTCCTTCCAGTCGACGACATCTAGTCTTGCCCCTGGGTAGACTTCACCCAGTCTTGCAACTGCTGCCTTATACAGTGCGACAGTTCTTGCATCCTCGCACGCGAATATTTTGATCTGACCTTGGTGCCAGCCCGCGTCAGTACCTCGCGGCGGACTTCCCGGGAGACTCACGCATTAAGCCGAGGAGGGCCCTGCCCATTTCATTCCGGACATACAGCCACTGGTCTTTGGGGATGGACCAACGGTCGTTACCTCAGTCAATGAAACCTATAAGGATTCTGTCCTTGGTTACTTCAGCAAAGCTGAGTTTTCCCACTACGGGGTTGACCTGATGCCGCTTCGGATGGGGGTCTACCTCTCCGTCCGATCTCTGGCGTTTGAAGGGATTACCGTTCACCCTCTTAGGCACATAGGGCCTCTGGAAATTTGGTATCAGAGCTTTCGCTTCCTCCACCATCTTCCTTTCTTCCGGCGACAGCTTCTCCTGCGATGCTCCCTCATATTTTTTAAGGATCCTTGCGGCCTTCCTTTTATCCCAGTACGCAGAGCGTCGGGGAGATGCCTCTTGGGGGGGATTCAGACTCGTAGTTGCCATCGCGGTCTCTCCCTTTGCGGCGTCTTCCTTCTCTTTCAAAACTCTGAAACCAGGTCGTGAGACCATTGCCCCAGATGTGAAGAGATTGGGTTTCGTACCAGCGCTTGATGGAAGTTTAGCTTCCGCCGTTTTCTGCTTGACTGCGTAGGCAGCCGCACTGCTGCTTGCTCCCATCAAGTCACTCTTACTTGATAGCAGTTTGGGGGATGACTGACCCGTAGTTTCCATCGCTGTCGGCCTCCCAGTTAACTTTGAGGCGGAGTTTGTCCTCCGGCGTTGTGTTTTCGCTTGCTCCAGCATAGTTCTTCTCTGCTGCGGAGTAAACGAAGTCGTTAATTGCTTTGTATTTTGTGTGTTCTTCATCTTGTTCGTACGACCCCTCGCCGGACAAGGCCAGCTTAGGGTCAAGGGTAGTGTAAGGGGAAGTGTGTCGTCCGCCGCGGCAGAGCCCCATACCGCGGTAAGACCATAGTTACTCCCTGAGGCGGCCCGGTATCAGTGAGGCTCCGTTCGACTACAGCCACGATTTGCCTCCCGGCTGCAAACGTCCAATGGGCACGGTATCGCATAACACCCTGGATTGGGAGGGAAAAGTTTTGCACATTTATATAGCGAGCCGCTTGCTTCAAGACAGACGCCCGCTTACAGCCGCACCTCATGGTGTACAGACGCTGCGAAAAAGACCCCGGTGAGCCCTTAAACCAAGTATGTCAGAGTGGCCCCACCGGGGCTCCCTCTCTTTCTGCCGCGAGCCTAGGTAGCTCAACGTTGCCCAGAGTGCACGAACGAGGACGCAAGAGTCGGGATTGAGCGCGGTCACTCAGCAACCACACCCCATTACACTCCTGGTAAACAATAACTATGCGGAATTTGCTAAACGTGTTGAAGAATTGTCCGACTCATTAGAACGTTCTTTGATCATTGAAGGGATGACCCAAACAAAAGCGCACGAAATTGCCGTAGAACAAACAGTTAACGTTTGTAGACTGAACACTCGTTCAGAATTGGTTAAATCGATTTAGCGTCAACTACCTTCAGTGATTCAAAGGACGTAGTTGCAAAAAATGATAGTCGAACGCAACAATGAGGTCAAAGAGCGTCAAGTGCTAGCGTTTCACTCGCGGTCGAATAGGGCAAGTAGTTTTCGTGGAGGATTTAGAGGTAACAATTTCAATAGTCGGTACAATAACAGTTATAATCGTTTTAATAGCAATGCAGGTAGATATAACAATAACAGAGGTAACAATTTTAGATATGGCAACAATAGCAGAAGAAATAATAATTCTAACAACAACAATAGTAATTCTGGTAACAACAATAGTAACAATAGAAGTAACAGTTCTAGAGCATCAAATGGTAGAGGTAGAAATGCTAATGTCCGCGCTTTAGACGCGAGTGCCCCTCAGGAGCGAACACTGGGGGAGGACGAATACAGCGATTAAGCAATTTTACTTCACCAAAAGCCATTTATTGTTTAAATTTTAATTACTCAGATTTCATTGAATTACAACTTAACGAGTCACAAAAATTTTTGAAATCCAAACTTGAGGGCAAAGCGCGTGAAGCAATTCCAACCGAGGTAAATTCCGTTAATCAAATTAAAGCCGCGTTAAGAAATAGAATTAAACCCGACAACTCAAAAGTTGTCGCGGGCAAAATCGCGTCTTTACATGTGGTAAATAATAGGTAGGTAGAAGGTAGGTAGAAGTGGCTGCCGCAAAGGCACACCTAGGCCAGTAATAAAAGGCCCGTTGTGATACCACCAAACTCTAGGAAAGTCAGTCCCGGGGCCCGGCCATATGGAAAATCCCAGTGCTGTCGGGACTCTCCATATAGCCGAAACCCGGGACTGACACTCCTAACCGACACCGCTACCCCTCCTCGAACCATTTTGATAACTTGATGAAGGCCATCAATTCCTTTATGTCTAGCTCCGCGACCAACCAGGAAGGGAACTCCCAGAGAGCGCCTTCTCGCTCCGCTTAAGGCCGGGCAGTTGCAGATGAGGTGCTCCACCGTTTCCTCTTCCTCATCCTCTTTGCAACTCCTGCAGCATCGTCGGTAGGGAACGCCTAGCCTTGCTGCGTGCCTACCAATAAGGCAGTGCCCGGTTAAAACACCTATTAATATGGAGATTTCCTTCCTTTGTAGGGCGTATATGTGTCTAGATCTTTTAAGATCGCATTTTGGCCAGGTTTGCTTGGATATCCGGCACCCTGGGGCTTGTAGCCATCTTTCGTTGGCTTCGCGGAGTGTATGCTCCTTCAGCATTAGCTTGCACGTGGCAAACGGCATACCTATGCGCTCTTTATCTTGAAGAATCTGCTTGGTCGTGCCCTGCCTGGCAAGTTCGTCTGCCCTACAGTTTCCCTCAATGTCCCTGTGTCCCGGGACCCATGTGAGGTTCACGCGGTTCTGTTGGGCCATCTCTTGAAGAGATCGACGACAGCTGAGCGTCAGTTCAGAGTTGAACGAGTAAGAGCCAAGGGATTTGATGGCCGCTTGGCTGTCGCTGAAAATACAGATATCCTGTCCGATGGTGCGTTCACCTATCCAAGTCACGGCGTCCATGATTGCAGAAACTTCAGCCTGGAAGACGCTGCAGTGATCAGGTAGTCTAAAGGAGAGTTCTAGGTCCAAATCCCTTGAGTAAACCCCTCCTCCGACTCTGCCGTCTAACTTCGAGCCGTCGGTGTATATAAAAGTGCCGCCATTAGTAGCGGGACACCGATCTATGTTCTCCCAGTCTTCCCTGCTGGGAATGTTTTTTCTAAAACAACAATCTCCGACTGTTGTGGTCGCACACCGATCTGTGCTCAGAGGGAGAAAGCTGTAAGATCTTAGAATACAGGAGTGTCCAATAGTGCTTGCGCCCCAGACGGACGTTTCCCTTAGACGCACAGCCGATGCTGCTGCTGCCCGGGACCCTTCCAGATCGAGTGGCAAAAAGCCAAGAATGGCCTGGAGAGCTTCATTGGGCGCTGTTCTTAACGCCCCGCTTATACAGATCATGCTCGATCTGTGGACTTTCCCTAACAGATTTAGGTTTGTTGCCTTTCTTAGCGCAGGCCACCATACCACGACTCCATACAGCATAATTGGCTGGATTATCGCAGTGTAGATCCATCTGCAAATTTTGGGGCTGAGCCGTCATTTTTTGCCAATGGCTCTTTTACACGTGTAAAGTGCAATGCACGCTTTCCTCTGGCGCTGGATGACATTCTCCTTCCAGTTAAGCTTTCTATCTGGAACTGTGCCTAGGAATTTGGCTTTGTCAGCTAAGTTCAGGCGCACGCCATCTAGTTCTGGTAGGTTCAACGGTGGTATCTTGTACCGCCTGGTATAAAGGACAAGCTCCACCTTTCCCGGGTTGATGCTAAGTCCGCAGCGAGAGGACCATGAAGAAACTTCTCGCAGTGCTACTTGCATCAAGTCACACAGGGTTTGTGGGAATTTGCCCCTATATGCAATAGCTAAATCGTCTGCATATGCCACTATCTTCCCGCCCCCCCACCTTGTGTCTCGTAGCAGCGAGTTTACGGTGAGGTTCCATAGGAGCGGGGAGAGAACACCACCCTGAGGCGTTCCTCTTGTGACATAGCGTGAAAGATCAACTGTTCCCAGTGAAGAAACTATTTTCCTTCCCTTTAGTAGTTGATCAATTAGTCCAATAAGAGACCTATTTATGCCCAGGTTTGTTAAAGCAGTGTTAATAGCCTCCGGCCTTATATTGTTGAAAGCCCCTTCGATGTCCAGAAAGGCCACGAGACAGTACTCCTTTTCGTGCAATGATTTTTCAACAATAGAGACTAGGCTGTGGAGCGCAGTTTCCGTTGATTTACCTTTGGTGTATGCATGTTGATAGCTAGAAATAAGGTTGCTATCAATAGTAGAGGAGAGATAATCGCTAATTATCCTCTCGAAGGTTTTAAGTGCAAAAGACGAGAGACTGAGCGGTCTGTAGTCTTTAGGCTCATAGTGTGAGGCCTTCCCAGCCTTTGGAATAAAGACTACCGTGGCGCTTCTCCAGGAGCACGGAATGTAATTAAGAGCCAGGCAGGCTGAATAGAGAACTACCAGCCATTTAGATGATATTTCCAGCGTGTTTATGAGTTGTGCGGGGAAAATCCCGTCTGGCCCAGCTGCCTTGAACGGCTCAAAGCTTTTGATTACCCACCTTACCCTTTCCTCCGTAATGGGTATGTTTACCGCCAGGTTTGTTGCAGATGCTACAGGTGCATCATACAAGTTCCCCGGAAAGTGTGTGTTCAGGAGCAGCTCCAGGGTTTCCCCTTCCGTGCTGGTCCAAGATCCGTCAGGCTTCCGTAAATAGCTAATGGCTGTTTGAGTTTTTGATAGCACTCGTCTAAGTCTCGCTGTATCATCGACTTTTTCGACCCCGGTGCAGAAATTTCTCCACGAAGTTCTCTTCGCTTGCCTTAGAGCCTTTTTATAGGCCCTCAGTTTAGCTTTATATTCGAGCCATTCAGGCTCCGTACCGATGCTCTTGGCCTTGTTAAATTGCTTCCTGCATGATATACGGAACGAATCCAGGTCGTAAGACCACCAGTGGGGTCTATGTTTGCCGCGTGGTTTTGGTACTGGACAAGCCTGCTCTAGGGCATTTGAGAGCGCCGTTGTAAAGGTCGTTACCAGATCATCCAGTTCTCCCACTGATGAGGAGGCTTGTGGAGGTAATACTGGTAGGTCCCAAGCTAATATTTGGTTATGTAGCTGCCAGTTAGTGTTGCGTGGATTTCGTTTCATAACTGGCTGCTCAACAATAAAGTCTAACACAATTTCTATGTACCGATGGTCAGAAAATGAATGCTCATCAAGAACACGCCATTTTCTGACCCACTCATAAGCGCCTTCGCTACAAACAGTGAGGTCTATAACCTCCCTACGAGCTTTAGTTATAAAAGTATGCTCGTTACCCACGTTTCCAACCACCAGGTTAGTTGTTAGTAGGTAGTCAAACAGAGACTCGCCCCTAGCGTTAATATCGGAGCTTCCCCACTGGACGTGATGAGCATTAGCGTCAGCTCCAATAATAAGATGGCCCGTACAGAAATTATCCACCAGATCTTTCACCTCCTTTTGTGGAGGAGGTTCTTCGGCGTCATAGGGCATATAGACCGACGCCATCGTTAGGCTGGTGCTGCCGACTGTTAAGCTGACAGCTGTAACGTCACCATTTGAGTAGTTGGGTAATAGAAAGGTGTTTAGCTCAGACTTTACCAAAATACAGGTTCTGACCTTGCCCTCATCATTGGCTTGGATGAGCTTGTACCCCTTAGTCCCCAATCCACAGATCCTAGAGTTATTGACCCAGGGCTCTTGGATAAGGACCACGTCTACGTCGCCTTTAGAAAGACGACTGCGTGTCGTCGAGGTCTGGCCTGTTCCGGGGGCTGTCTCTCAACGAGGAGTTGTTCAGAGCACCTGCACGATTTGGCGTGGCGGGAACCCTGCTGTCTGAAGCAGCATCAACGTTAGTGTGCTCAGGTTTAGCCACGATCGTGACGTCGAGGCCTTCTTCGTCAAGCAGGCTTTCTTCTATCGCCGAGTTGTTCGCAGCACCATCGCAATTTGACGTGGCGGATAACATACTTTCCGCGTCGGACTCCTCTGCTTCCCCTTCCGATGCCTCGATCTCCGAGTCCTCCGGAGCGTCCGGAATAGCAGCGCGCTGTGCATCGCCACGGTATACGTGGATCACGATCTGACCCAAGCCGTAATGCACTCGTCCGTTGCACCGTTTAAGGGGCTCGAGCGCCTCCTTATTCAGAGTGATAACCACCTGTCTATTGGGCCCAACCACATCATCGACCAGATTGACGCCCCAATCCTGCGCCGGGAGAGACGGATTCCAGACCTGCAGCATCTCAAGAATATTCTCGGGTTCTGCAGGGACGGCAGGAATCCATGCCCTTGCCCTTGGCCGAGCAGGAATGTCCTTCCAGTCGACGACATCTAGTCTTGCCCCTGGGTAGACTTCACCCAGTCTTGCAACTGCTGCCTTATACAGTGCGACAGTTCTTGCATCCTCGCACGCGAATATTTTGATCTGACCTTGGTGCCAGCCCGCGTCAGTACCTCGCGGCGGACTACCCGGAGACTCACGCATTAAGCCGAGGAGGGCCCTGCCCATTTCATTCCGGACTTACAGCCACTGGTCTTTGGGGATGGACCAACGGTCGTTACCTCGGTCAATGAAACCTATAAGGATTCTGTCCTTGGTTACTTCAGCAAAGCTGAGTTTTCCCACTACGGGGTTGACCTGATGCCGCTTCGGATGGGGGTCTACCTCTCCGTCCGATCTCTGGCGTTTGAAGGGATTACCGTTCACCCTCTTAGGCACATAGGGCCTCTGGAAATTTGGTATCAGAGCTTTCGCTTCCTCCACCATCTTCCTTTCTTCCGGCGACAGCTTCTCCTGCGATGCCCCCTCATATTTTTTAAGGATCCTTGCGGCCTTCCTTTTATCCCAGTACGCAGACCGTCGGGGAGATGCCTCCTGGGGGGATTCAGACTCGTAGTTGCCATCGCGGTCTCTCCCTTTGCGGCGTCTTCCTTCTCTTTCGAAACTCTGAAACCAGGTCGTGAGACCATTGCCCCAGATGTGAAGAGATTGGGTTTCGTACCAGCGCTTGATGGAAGTTTAGCTTCCGCCGTTTTCTGCTTGACTGCGTAGGCAGCCGCACTGCTGCTTGCTCCCATCAAGTCACTCTTACTTGATAGCAGTTTGGGGGATGACTGACCCGTAGTTTCTATCGCTGTCGGCCTCCCAGTTAACTTTGAGGCGGAGTTTGTCCTCCGGCGTTGTGTTTTCGCTTGCTCCAGCATAGTTCTTCTCTGCTGCGAAGTAAACGAAGTCGTTAATTGCTTTGTATTTTGTGTGTTCTTCATCTTGTTCGTACGACCCCTCGCCGGACAAGGCCAGCTTAGGGTCAAGGGTAGTGTAAGGTGAAGTGTGTCGTCCGCCGCGGCAGAGCCCCATACCGCGGTAAGACCATAGTTACTCCCTGAGGCGGCCCGGTATCAGTGAGGCTCCGTTCGACTACAGCCACGATTTGCCTCCCGGCTGCAAACGTCCAATGGGCACGGTATCGCATAACACCCTGGATTGGGAGGGAAAAGTTTTGCACATTTATATAGCGAGCCGCTTGCTTCAAGACAGACGCCCGCTTACAGCCGCACCTCATGGTGTACAGACGCTGCGAAAAAGACCCCGGTGAGCCCTTAAACCAAGTATGTCAGAGTGGCCCCACCGGGGCTCCCTCTCTTTCTGCCGCGAGCCTAGGTAGCTCAACGTTGCCCAGAGTGCACGAACGAGGACGCAAGAGTCGGGATTGAGCGCGGTCACTCAGCAACCACACCCCATTACACTCCTGGTAAACAATAACTATGCGGAATTTGCTAAACGTGTTGAAGAATTGTCCGACTCATTAGAACGTTCGTTGATCATTGAAGGGATGACCCAAACAAAAGCGCACGAAATTGCCGTAGAACAAACAGTTAACGTTTGTAGACTGAACACTCGTTCAGAATTGGTTAAATCGATTTTAGCGTCAACTACCTTCAGTGATTCAAAGGACGTAGTTGCAAAAAATGATAGTCGAACGCAACAATGAGGTTAAAGAGCGTCAAGTGCTAGCGTTTCACTCGCGGTCGAATAGGGCAAGTAGTTTTCGTGGAGGATTTAGAGGTAACAATTTCAATAGTCGGTACAATAACAGTTATAATCGTTTTAATAGCAATGCAGGTGGATATAACAATAACAGAGGTAACAATTTTAGATATGGCAACAATAGCAGAAGAAATAATAATTCTAACAACAACAATAGTAATTCTGGTAACAACAATAGTAACAATAGAAGTAACAGTTCTAGAGCATCAAATGGTAGAGGTAGAAATGCTAATGTCCGCGCTTTAGACGCGAGTGCCCCTCAGGAGCGAACACTGGGGGAGGACGAATACAGCGATTAAGCAATTTTACTTCACCAAAAGCCATTTATTGTTTAAATTTTAATTACTCAGATTTCATTGAATTACAACTTAACGAGTCACAAAAATTTTGTTCTTTCTTAGTAGACACACAAGCAGACATTTCTTTAGTAAAAATCTCAAGCATAGACAGAAATATTCCTTTTAACACAAACGATATTATTAACATTACCGGAGTCACTTCTAATTCTGTTTCAACTTTAGGTAAAATTACCGTAATTTTAAATTTTTCCAACTTTTCTGTTAAACATACTTTGCACATACTAAATGAAGACTTTAATTGGTAAAGATTTCCTGAAAATTAACAACAGTTGTGTAATACCGCCCAGATGTGAAATATTTAGACTTTTTGATTTAGGAAAAACACCTGACCCACTTTTCGTGGATTCTCAAGAAATTGAAAAAGGCGTTTTCACAGCGAGATGCATTGTTAATTCTAATAACCCAATAATTAAAGTTATAAACACAACAGATTATGTAAAGTATGTTAAAAGAAATAGTATTCGGACAGAAATACTTTCAAATTACAACGTTTATTCAATTAACAAAACAGAAACGGAAGAAAAACGTACGCAAAAACTGATTTAAATTTTAAAAAACCAAATTCCTCAAAATGCTCATAGTAAATTAATCGACCTTTGCATAAATTATGCTGACATTTTCGCTCTGGACACAGAAAAAATGACTTTAAACAATTTTTACGAGCAAACATTAAGAGTGACAGACAACGACCCGGTATATGTTAAAAACTATCGATTGCCATATTCCCAACGTGAGGAAATAAATCGCCAAGCTATTCTAATTACAATAGTGCTTTGATTGTGGTCCCCAAAAAGGATGCTAATGGTCAAAAAGCTTAGATAATCTCGGTAGAGCTAAGTATTTTTCTACATTAGATCTTTTTTCGGGATTTCACCGAATTCCCTTGCATCCTGACTCTCGCGACATTACTTCTTTCAGCACTGATCGAGGTGCATTTAGATGGGAAGTCCTTCCATTCGGGTTAAATGTAGCACCAAATTCATTCTCACGAATGATGACCATAGCTTTTTCGGGTATACCACCCAATGTTGCATTTTTATATGTCGACGATATTATAGTCATTGGTTGTAGTGAAGCACACCATATCAAAAATCTTTCAAAAGTTTTCGAAACTTGTAGGTCTTTCAATCTCAAACTAAATCCTAACAAATGCAATTTCTTACGACCAGAGGTAACTTTTCTAGGTCACAAATGTACAGCAAAGGATCTGTTGCCAGATGACTCAAAAATTAACGCTATTAAAAAAGTACACAAAACCGACCGATAAGGATGCGGTTCGACGTTTCGTCGCATTTGCCAATTACTACAGGCGTTTTATACCTGATTTTGCGTCACTGGCAGCGCCTTTAAATCGGTTAATTAGAAAAAGAGTTGAATTTGTTTGGGATGTTGAATGCGAAAGATCATTTTTATCTATGAAAGCAGCTTTGCTTTCACCAAAATTGCTACAATACCCTGATTTTACTAAACAATTTATTATTACAGTAGACGCTTCAATAACTGGATGCGGTGCTATTTTAAGTCAGGATCATGAGGGCAGTGATTTACCAATTTGTTTCGCTTCTAAAGCATTTAATAATGCCGAAAAGAAAAAACCAATCATCGAATTGGAACTTTTAGCCATTTACTTCGCAATAAAGCAATTTCGACCATATGTGTATCGTACTAACTTTATTGTAAAATCCGATCATAGGCCGCTAGTATACCTATTCAATATGAAAGACCCCTCTTCAAAACTTTCGAGAATTAGGCTTGAACTAGCGGAATATAACTTCACTATAGTTTATATTAAAGGTAAATCAAATGTAGGCGCTGATGCACTTTCACGCATCACAATCGATGAAATTAGAGAATCTAACAAACAAATTTTAGCAGTACAAACTAGGGCGATGGCAAACCGATTAAACGACAAAAACTTACTTAAGGAAAACGTCACAACTATAGACAAACAACAAACTTTACAAGTTTACGATAAATTTTCATTTAACAAAAATAGAAAAACTAAATATGTAGTTATTTTATTTTTGGGCATATTTAAAATAAAAAACTCGAGTTACTTAGTTTTGAGGTTGCTAACGAAATAATGTCTTTAGAGAAATTACTTTCGAGGCTTGATTCAGAAGCCAGCACCCGCAAAATTAAGCAAATAGAATGGCCTAAAAATTATATATTTTTCAATCATTATACTATTATAAATTTAAAAGATCGCGGAAATAAATTACTCAAATTTTTAGAAATTATTTTAACAGATCCAGTTGAAACTGTGACAGACGACGAGAAAAAACTTAAGTTGATGACAATTTACTCGACGACCTTATTTCAGGAGGACACTGTGGTTCCAAAAAACTTTACGCAAAACTAAGAACAAAATTTTACTGGAAAGGTATGACTCGCGATAAAGCAAAATACGTAAAAAGTTGTAATAAATGTCTTTTGAACAAGGTGAAACCAAAAACAAAAGAAAATCTCGTTATAACTCCAACACCTTGTAAACCTTTTGATGTATTAGTAATCGATACAATAGGACCCCTACCTGAGTCCAAATATGGTAATAAGTTCGCACTAACCATGATTTTTGACATGAAAAAATTTTTAGTAACAGTAGCTATACCAGATAAGTCTGCAAAAACAATCGCATCGGCAATTTTTGAAGGCTTTATCTTAACTTACGGTAAAAAAAAAAAAACTAATGGCGGCGAAATACCAACAGGTTATCATAACCTCTAACGAGATTTTTAGCCGAGCTTCTCTTTCCAACTTGTGGTGTGTTGCTTTTGAGTTTTCCTACAAGTTGGCGGGACCTACATACAGTTTTTTGCCGACTCCGAACGGCACTTGCAAAGCAAATGAATTTTTTGCTGAGAAGCTTCTCATGGCAGAAATACACCCGGAGAGTTTGCCAAACTACTGCCGAGGGGCGACCCCGTTTAGAAAAATTCTAATTTTTGATGTTACTTTTGTCGGGCATCGAACCGCCACGACTTGGTGTAGAAGGCCGAACACTTAACCGCTACACCACGGCGGCCGCCACCGGTATAATGAATTCCATAAAATCAGATTTGGGCACAGAATTTAAAAATGAATTAATTGCTGAAATAACCCAACTGTTGAATGTAAAACATGATTTTTCAACCGCATACCATCACGAAACTGTTGGTACAATTGAACGTAATCATAGAGTCTTTAATGAATACTTACGTGCATATTTGAATGATACCCATTCAGATTGGGATACTTATTTAAAATACTTTACATTTTTACACAATACTACAACAAGCATAGTTTTGGACAATAAATTTTCACCTTTTGAATTAGTATTTGCAAAAAAGGCAACTTTGCCAAATGAATTAACAAAAGATAAAATTGATCCAATTTATAATGTCGAAAATTATGCTAAGGAAATAAAATTTCGAATGCAAAACACACATAAAATGGCACAAAATCTAATAAATAAAAACAAACTACAAACTAAGCATTTTTATGATAAGACGGCTCGACCGTTAGTTATTAAGATAGGCGATAAAGTTCTTTTACAAAAGGAACCAAGACACAAACACGAAAATATGTATCAAGGTCCATTTGTTATAAAGAAAATTGATGAACCTAACGTAACTATTTTTGATGAATTAAATGACAAAGAAAAAACTGTACATAAAAATAGGCTTTGTAAATTAAATTAGCATATCTTTTTCTAAAAAGGTAAAAAAAAAAAAAATCTATTACATTTTACCTTTTCGTTTGTAAAAATTTCTAAAAGAAACAAAATTTCTAAATTTACACTTATTAAGTTAAGCGTTTTTGTTAATTAGCCATGAAGGCAAAAAAAATTCAAATTAAAAATGTTTTGAAAATACAACAAAACAAAAAAAATATTATTTTTCGAAAGAATGTCCTATTATTAATTATTGTATAGTTAAAACGAATTACAAATAATCATTTCTATCACATAGCCAAGAAGGCATCATAAGGAAACAATTTTACAAAATATGTACATAGTTCACAAAAAAAAAATTTGTTTCATACAAAGAACAAAATTGTCATTATTTACTTAATAAGAAAAAAACAAATGTTAACAAAGTAAGTTTTTCTTATATACACGCAAAACCCAAAAATGTATTCTAAAAGGAAACAAAGCGAAATTAAATATTGTACAAAGAAAAGAAACAAAGATATTGTAAGGTACTTAATTTTTTTAATCCGTTAATTTTCAATAAATTATAATATATAAGAGTTAAGCGTTCTTACATTTTAAGTATTAGCAAAAGTTTTTCGAGCGAACGAACAAAAAAAAGGGAGGAACACCCTAATATATAGCATTCGTTCATTCGAACAACTTTAAATCATTTGGGCAAGAAGAATCTAGCAAGACTGATCACCTTGCTAAATTCTTCTTTTCCCCAAAAGGGATGATGTAAGGGCTGATCATTAGTCATTGCATTCCTACAGGGCCATGCCACCTGTTATGTGATCACGTAGTGCACCCTGTGCTGGTAAAAGGTTTGTAGACTTTGCCAGAGGGGTGCCACACGAGATCACATGACAGATGACATGCGCCTGTGGAATGTAAATGAAAGAGACCGATAGCCGATAGCCGCGTTGCCATGCTGCTGCTGTCGGCTCGGCCATAATTATTTCATCACCCGACAGCCATCTTCATTCATTATACACCTGACAGCCGACTGATACACATTCCGCGAGTTTTGTAAAAGTTGTTAAATAAAATTAAATTAAATTTTGCTACACAGCCAGAAACTTGGTGGTTTCATTTTAAACTTAAATTACTGAGGATGCGGCTAGGAGGATTGTGGAGGCGGCGCCCTCCGAGAAGCAGCCTAAATTGGTAAGCCCAACAACAGCGCTTACCCGAAGGCCGGCGCAATACCAACGTGCACCTGTGGAGGCACAATAGAATTAAGTAATTGAATTGAATTCTTTTGTTTTATGCAGCATATAAAAAAATACAAACATAAAAAGTTATTAATATACAAAAAACTTTCTTTTATTTCTTGCCGTATTTGCGAAGCTTTCAGGTTTTGTGAGTTTTCGGACACATCAACTTCAATCATATCTGGGCATTGTGTATCAATACCAAGTGTGAACTCTTCTTTTGGCAACACACATTAAAATGTCGGTTTGTTTACATCCTGCACATATTAAAATGACGCCAGCACCGAATAACAGAAAAGCAATGGCGTTGTTTAACATCCTGCACACATCAACATGGCGGTCTCCAATCTTTTACCTAATGGTAGAAAGAGATGGGAAGATGGAAAGAAGTGAGACAAAAAAATAAATTAAAAACAGGTGACTAAACTCACTTTGAAGTTTTCACGACTATGTCTATGATATCACACTTGTTATTAACCACAATCTCAAACAGGTGTTAAACTCATTTTGGAATTTTGACGTCTATGCAGAAGAGTTTACACTTGGTATTGATACACAATGTATCTGGGGTATTTTCATCGTCGTATGGTGCATCATGGCTTTATATGTCTCTCTATAAGGTTACTTGTTTTCCAATGTTTGGTGTAGTAAACGGCTTCAGCACTTCCCTCTGAAGCTGACCTATAGGGCGTCGTTAAATAAGGTTCCAAAGGGTAGCCTGCATCACCTTTAAATAGTTTTTTTTTTATTTATTATTTTTTATTAAAATAAAATTGTATGTTTTTACCTAAAAGCCAAGTGCTACGCACACCAGTATCGTAACGTTCTCCTAAAAACCGTTTTGCAGAGCTAATGTTCCACACAAGAGAATCATGAGATGAACTTGCATATCGAGCATCTAAATAACGGATTCTCATTTTATGATCACAAATCTAAAAGTAAAATTTAGCAAAATTATTTCAATAAACCAATGGCAAAATTTATACATACAATCATTGCATTAAGGCTGAAGAATGCTTTTCGGTTGAAATAAAAGCTTTGTTCTAATTTACTGGGGGCCGAAATTTTAATGTGCGTTCCATCCACGCAACCAATCACGCCAGGGAACCCTGCTTTCTCAAAAAAATACCTTTTGGCTTCCGTTTGCTCCTCGTCGGACATTTCGAAGTTAATAAAAAGGGGGCATATTATCTGTTCCAAAACGTCCAGCGTTTCTGTCAATATTGCAGAGACGGTGGGCTGTGATAAAGCTAAATTGAAGTCATTGCCAACACTTAATTGGTATGATCCTTGGGCCAAAAAACGCAATGTTGTTGCTAACTTTATTTTATTTGAAATAAATGTTGAACGCTTCCCTATTTTCATTGACGGCTCTATTTGCTCCAGAGCGTAGGTAAACGCAGCCTTAATTAATAAAATCAACAATTCTAAAATAAATTAAATATTAAAATTATAATAATAAGTTCTCTACATTTTGCCCGGAATGGAGAATCGTGCACTACAGAAATTTAGCAATAATACCTACTTCCTATCTGGCAAATCGAAAATTTAAGACCTTTGGCGCATCAATTTTCTTCGAAGAATTAACATCTCCTTGCACTCGTCATCAGTCGAAGTTTCGCTGTCCGAAGAAAAATACATTTAAAGTTTTGTATTTTAGATCAACAAAATAAATAAACGAAGCACAAATCGTAAAAAAACAACTGTCAAAAATATAGCGATCGTAGTTTTTCTATGCAATTATTGATATCACAGCAACATCAATACATTGGGTTAGTAAATACCTTTTATGCATTGACGGGACATAATGTTGATACGACGTGATGCCGATGGCGATACGAAGTGATGGTTGACGTTGACAACCGTAATAGGGGTGAATATACCTAGCTTTCTTATCGAAAAACA
This sequence comes from Campiglossa producta, assembly GCA_964058755.1. Classification (NCBI taxonomy): domain Eukaryota; kingdom Metazoa; phylum Arthropoda; class Insecta; order Diptera; family Tephritidae; genus Campiglossa; species Campiglossa producta. The sequence continues at coordinate 108,952,190 of CAXKVI010000001.1, read as the reverse complement.
TGTTTATTTTGGCACTTATTTCGCATTTTTATACTTTGAAAAATATTTTGTTTAACTTTTAAATTTGCAATTTACAAAATAATTACCAAAAATTTGTAAGAAAACTCCAAGTAAACTAATAAAATTATGTTTATACGGACGCGATTTTTCAATACACATAAAAGGAATATAAATATTTGTTGCAAGTACATCCTGTGTTTGCAGCATTGCATACAGCTAGGCGCCAAATTAATTGAAATGATATGTGTTTAGGCCCGATGCCTAAATTATTAAAGATGTGCCACCCTAATGGGAATTTCCAATCACCCACACCAAGCCACCCACCTGTATGTGCATGCCACCGCCGCTACCCAAGAACCCCGTCGTCGCATTTTCATGGTCCTTCGAGCCGGCTCTGAACCAGCGACCGAAGGCTAGTAGTTCACTTCAAACTCTTTTAATTTCACAAAAAAATCACTTCTTCGCTCGTTTTAGGTGTACCGCGCACTTTTAAGTAATTTTTTTTTGCGAAATTCACATTTCCACATACGTGTGTGAGTGGCGAGTAAACCAGTGTTGTTGTTGTCATATTTTTTGCACAAAGGGTCAGACAATACGGCCAGGTCTGCAACAATAAAGATGTTTAAATATTAAAAAAAAAAAATAAAGCAACAAATAATTAAGTTATTGAAGTTATGTTCTAAAAGTTATTTGGGCGTTTTTGTTTCCCTGAGGCAATCTCTGCAGTCTCACCCATTCAGCCTTCATCTATCTCCCTCTTTTCTTTGCCTGCCTAAAACCAACACTCAGTTGAGATAAGATACATGGATAACTTCATCAGATTAGCTGATAACATCACGGAGTTCGAGTCCTTGAGCTAATTAGCTCAAGTAAGTTAGACGCGGCAGGCATTACCTCCGTGAAAAATAAGTACAAAAGTACATATGCAATTTATTTACGTTGCATGTCTAATATGGCTACACGCCAAGAAACATTCACAAAGGTAGTGAAAACCCCAGTCGATTAGTCTGAACGGGAACACAGTAGCCGCTTGCCTCCATGCGATACTGAGTGTATAAAGGCGATTATCTCTCATGGCCTACATTTAGGGATATGTTCACGGCCATATATATTCTGAACAAACGCCTAACACCAGTAGAGAAACTGTTTCATCTCGTCAACAAGACGAAAAGGGGAGGCGAGGGATATAGTGGAAAAAAGCCCACTCACGAATGAGGGATTTGACACAGCATGGAAAAACTTATGCGAGAGATACGAAAATAAACGTATCCTAGTAAACTCGCGGTTGCAAATATTGTTTAATTTAGAGAAGGTAGAGAGTGAGATTGATAACGCGATAAAAACCCTGCAACGGCAAATTAATAATTGCCTGGCATCCCTAAGAAGTCATAAAATTGACACATCAAATGGGACGCAATTATTATGTTTCTGTGCTCGACTAAGTTGCCAGAGAGTACGCATGGTCCATGGTTCAATAATCTATGGTTGAACTGACAGCTGTGGCTAACTGTTCTTTCATGCACAGTTAGTTTTTGATCACTCAAACTACATATAACCCTTTTTGTATTTTTGTTTACATTTTTCTGCATAGTTCGTGGAAAAGCTACTGAATTCGTTTGCGTGTTTTAATGAGTTTTAGTTAATTTTTTTAGAAAAAAAATAGTTGTGAGAAGAAATTTAGTGAGTGCTTTGTGATAATCTCTTTAGAAAATGTGGAAAAACAAGTAAAAAGCCGGGAAAAATAAGTATATCGTTTGTGCACGTGTTTTTATGCGTTTGTTGTTTTGCCACTGCTTTTGACAGAAAAATTCGGGCCAAAACGGTAATTTCTTATTCTGTTTTGAGGTGCGGTTATCATTTAATTATTTTGCCATGTCTTGGTCTATGGGAGCTAAGCATAGACCATTAGGTGGGAATATCCAAATGGCAGGATATGGACAAATTCTTGTCAAATCGTTTCCAGACACTCGACGCAGTGCCTGGGTTTGTGGGGAATGCAAGTTCGCAAGTCCAAAAACCGCAAACGACGAAAAAAGCGAACGAACCACCTGCAAAAAAGCTTGGTACGTACTAAGTAAGTTGCCAGAGAGTACGCATGGTCCATGGTTCAATAATCTATGGTTGAACTGACAGCTGTGGCTAACTGTTCTTTCATGCACAGTTAGTTTTTGATCACTCAAACTACATATAACCCTTTTTGTATTTTTGTTTACATTTTTCTGCATAGTTCGTGGAAAAGCTACTGAATTCGTTTGCGTGTTTTAATGAGTTTTAGTTAATTTTTTTAGAAAAAAAATAGTTGTGAGAAGAAATTTAGTGAGTGCTTTGTGATAATCTCTTTAGAAAATGTGGAAAAACAAGTAAAAAGCCGGGAAAAATAAGTATATCGTTTGTGCACGTGTTTTTATGCGTTTGTTGTTTTGCCACTGCTTTTGACAGAAAAATTCGGGCCAAAACGGTAATTTCTTATTCTGTTTTGAGGTGCGGTTATCATTTAATTATTTTGCCATGTCTTGGTCTATGGGAGCTAAGCATAGACCATTAGGTGGGAATATCCAAATGGCAGGATATGGACAAATTCTTGTCAAATCGTTTCCAGACACTCGACGCAGTGCCTGGGTTTGTGGGGAATGCAAGTTCGCAAGTCCAAAAACCGCAAACGACGAAAAAAGCGAACGAACCACCTGCAAAAAAGCTTGGTACGTACCAAGTAAAGGTCTAAAATTTAATGTGCACAAAGTGTAAATCTACTCGCCATAGACTACGGGGATGCACCCGTTTTTGAGATTAACGCTGGAAGAGCGAGTTATTTTATAAAAACCAACCAGGGGTGTTTGAACTGCCTGTCCCCACCACATACCGTGACGAAGTTCCCAAGCTCATACGACTTCAGCAAGTGACAAGACACAACACGCTCCAGTACAATATGGATAATGGTGCTTCCACTTCTGCGCAATCTTAAGGGAGACGGGAGGCGAACGATAGAAACGTAAAATCCTGCCATGTACAGTCAACCGCAGGTATGCTGCTAGGCACAGCTAGAGTAACAATGCGTCATAATGGTCTATACTTCCCAACGAGAGCACAGAACGTCTGAAGCGCAGAATCAACTTACCGATAAAGAAAATGAATGCCCGCGTATCGGGTATATTGATTGCCGTGTCGGCCCAAGTCAAGGAGGCATCCAACATCGAACTGCGTTCAACAGTGGACCCTGACTTCAGCCTAACCACATCCGTGTTAGTTCTGGCCAAACTAACTTGAAATCTGCCATCCTGCCATGTCGACGCTATGACTATTCAGGCTTTTCCAGACTTAGTCTTGGCAGATAAACGATTTTATGTCAACGAGGAAGTTGACATTATACTCGGCGGAGATGTATACGCGCAAATTATACTACGTGGTCTGAAGAAGAATGTCCGTAATACACTTCTGGCCCCAGAAACAGTATTCGGTTGGATACTCGCCGGCCACGTGGAGTCACCGAGTCCAACAACAAATATAGTGTCCTTTTACAGCGAAGTCGCTTTGGACAAAGAACTCACAAAGTTCTGGGAGTTGCAAAATCTGCCCAAACAAAAGAGTCCAAACGCAGATGATAAATACTACGAAAAGTTATATAAGGAAACTGCGCATAAGAGCGATGAACATATGTAGTCTCGCTACCATTCAGACAGGAGTACCCAGATAAGCTAAATATAGGAGGATCTCTTAGGAAGGGGTGTTCACAATTCTTTAGGAATGAGACACGGTTAGCAAAGGACCCAGAATTAGGGAAAGAGTATACAAGGGTCCTGTCTGAATACGAGACATTAGGACATATGCAAAAAATTACTGCCATGATATCAGCTGAGTCGTCTGATAACTATTTTTTGCCCCATCACGCCGTAGTAAAGGCGGAGTCTGCCACCACAAAGGTGCGGGTCGTTTTTAATGCCTCAAGCCCAACCACAAACGGTACAAGTATAAACAACATTCTCCTGCCAGGCCCAGTGATTTTGGCCGTTTCGTATCAAAGCACGCCAGTCATTCCTTTTTAGCGATAACTGACGCCAATTGGAAACCCCCTTCCTCTGCTGCCGAATTCGGGTGTCGATAGGAAAACTTTCTGTGCTGGTGCTTCTTTCTCCATTTGCATAACATGAGCAAGCCAGCGGAGCTTTTGGGCTTTAATCCGCTGAACTATGGTCAGGTCTGCGTAAAGCTCGTACAGCTCATCGTTAAATTTCCTTCGATACTCGCCGTGGGCATCACGGGAAGGACCATAAATCTTCCGGAGAACTTTTCTCTAAAATACTCCAAGGGCCTTCTCATCTTCTCTTGACACTGTCCACGATTCCGAGTCGTACATCAGGACTGGTATGATGAGAGACTTATAGAGCGTGATCTTTGTTTGTCGAGAGAGGACTTTACTTCTCAATTGCCTACTTAGTCCAAAGTAGCACTTGTTGGCAAGGGTGACTCTCCGTTGGATTTCTAGACTGATATTATTTTCGGTGTTAATGCTGGTTCCCAAATAGACGAAGTTTCTCACCGTTTCAAAATTGTAGCTATCAACGGTGACTTGGCTGCCAAGGCGCAGGTTCGCCGATTCTTTCTTTGATGACAGCAGATACTTCGTCTTGTCCTCATTCAGCGCAAGACCCACTTTTTTCGCTTCCTTATCCAACCCAGAGAAAGCAGCGCTTACGGCGCTCTGCTGCTCGAATTATCTTCTCCAGCATCAGGTTAAAGAAATCGCACGAAAGGGAGTCGCCCTGTCTGAAGCCTCGTTTGTTTTCAAATGGCTCAGAGAGGTCCTTCCCGATTCTGACGGAGCTGTTGGTTTTCCTCAACGTTATTTGGAAAAGCCGTATAAGCTTTGCAGGGAAGTCAAATTTAGACGTGGCGGCATACAGGCAACTCCTTTCTGCGCTGTCAAAAGCGGCTTTAAAATCGACAAAGAGATGGTGAGTGTCGATTCTTTTATCATGGGTGTTCTCCAGGATTTGGCGTATCGTGAAAATCTGGTCAATAGTAGCCTACCAGGTCTAAAGCCACACTGATAAGGTCCAATCAGTTTGTCTACGATGGGCTTAAGTCTTTCACACAATACGCTAGAAAGAACCTTATATGCGATATGAAGAAGACTGATTCCGCGGTAGTTGGTGGGGTTAGCGGGATCGCCTTTATTGTGGATTGGGCAGAGCACACTTAAATTCCAATCTGGAGGCATGCACTCATCTCATATTCTGCATAAGAGCTGATGCATGCTTTTTACCAGCTCTTCGCCTCCGTGTTTGAACAGCTCGGCGGGTAGTCCGTCTTTCCCAGGCGATTTGTTGTTTTTGAGCCGGGATATAGCTATCCTCTCTTCATCATAGTCAGGTGGTGGGACGACTTTTCCATCGTCAGGGATTGGGGTATCGCATTCGACGTCTCCCTTGCACATTTATATAGCGAGCCGCTTGCTTCAAGACAGACGCCCGCTTGCAGCCGCACCTCATGGCGAACAGACGCTGCCAAAAGGCCTCGGTGAGCCCTTAAACCAAGTATGTCAGAGTGGCCCCACCGGGGCTCCCTCTCTTTCTGCCGCGAGCCTAGATAGCTCACGTTGCCCAGAGTGTACGAACGAGGACGCAACAGTCGGAATTGGGCAAGATCATGTTATGTAGCTGTTAGTTTGTTGGGTGAGGAGTGGTGGCAAGCAGGTATGCTTGCATCCCAGGCTAGCTCGTCAGCGTGGGGCAGGGTACTGTCCACCACCCTCACCTACAGCTACAAGAACAAAAAATAGGGTTCATACCTGCATGTGAGAAAAAGTTAAACGTAAAGGTACCAAAAGGGCATAGGTGAGAAAAGTCTAAGTCGCTAAAGAAAAGGAGAGATAATAAGATAAAGGAGAGGCCTGTCCAGTCAGGTGGAGTCTTCCCACCCACTTCCGCGCAACTTGCACGAAACCATGGGCACTGTGCTGACTCCTAATTTCTTACAGTGCCCCCAAACCTGACTCAAAATCTATTGAACAAACTAACAAATCATCAAGATAGACAAAGACACATTCACGTAAAGCGGCCGGAATGACCTTGTCCATAAGACGACACATTCGTTGTGCAGCATTGCATTACCTCCGTGAAAAATAAGTACAAAAGTACATATGCAATTTATTTACGTTGCATGTCTAATATGGCTACACGCCAAGAAACATTCACAAAGGTAGTGAAACCCCCAGTCGATTAGTCTGAACGGGAACACAGTATCCGCTTGCCTCCATGCGATACTGAGTGTTTAAAGGCGATTATCTCTCATGGCCTACATTTAGGGATATGTTCACGGCCATATATATTCTGAACAAACGCCTAACACCAGTAGAGAAACTGTTTCATCTCGTCAACAAGACGAAAAGGGGAGGCGAGGGATATAGTGGAAAAAAGCCCACTCACGAATGAGGGATTTGACACAGCATGGAAAAACTTATGCGAGAGATACGAAAATAAACGTATCTTAGTAAACTCGCAGTTGCAAATATTGTTTAATTTAGAGAAGGTAGAGAGTGAGATTGGTAACGCGATAAAACCCTGCAACGGCAAATTAATAATTGCCTGGCGTCCCTAAGAAGTCATAAAACTGACACATCAAATTGGGACGCAATTATTACGTTTCTGTGCTCGACTAAGTTGCCAGAGAGTACGCATGGTCCATGGTTCAATAATCTATGGTTGAACTGACAGCTGTGGCTAACTGTTCTTTCATGCACAGTTAGTTTTTGATCACTCAAACTACATATAACCCTTTTTGTATTTTTGTTTACATTTTTCTGCATAGTTCGTGGAAAAGCTACTGAATTCGTTTGCATGTTTTAATGAGTTTTAGTTAATTTTTTTAGAAAAAAAATAGTTGTGAGAAGAAATTTAGTGAGTGCTTTGTGATAATCTCTTTAGAAAATGTGAACAAACAAGTAAAAAGCCAGGAAAAATAAGTATATCGTTTGTGCACGTGTTTTTATGCGTTTGTTGTTTTGCCACTGCTTTTGACAGAAAATTTCGGGCCAAAACGGTAATTTCTTATTCTGTTTTGGGGTACGGTTACCATTTAATTATTTTGCCATGGCTTGGTCTATGGGAGCAAAGCATAGACCATTAGGTGGGAATATCCAAATGGCAGGATATGGACAAATTCTTGTCAAATCGTTTCCAGACACTCGAAGCAGTGCCTGGGTTTGGGGGGAATGCAAGTTCGCAAGACCAAAAACCGCAAACGACGAAAAAAGCGAACGAACCACCTGCAAAAAAGCTTGGTACGTACCAAGTAAAGGTCTAAAATTGAATGTGCACAAAGTGTAAATCTACTCGCCATAGACTACGGGGATGCACCCGTTTTTTGAGATTAACGCTGGAAGAGCGAGTTAATTTTATAAAAACCAACCAGGGGTGTTTGAACTGCCTGTCCCCAGCACATACCGTGACGAAGTTCCCAAGCTCATACGACTTCAGCAAGTGACAAGACACAACACGCTCCAGTACAATATGGATAATGGTGCTTCCACTTCTACGCAATCATAAGGGAGACGGGAGGCGAACGATAGAAACGTAAAATCCTGCCATGTACAGTCAACCGCAGGTATGCTGGTAGGCACAGCTAGAGTAACAATGCGTCATAATGGTACATACTTCCCTACGAGAGCACAGAACGTCTGAAGCGCAGAATCAACTTACCGACAAAGAAAATGAATACCCGCGTATCGAGTATATTGAATGCCGTGTCGGCCCAAGTCAAGGAGGCATCCAACATCGAACTGCGTTCAACAGTGGACCCTGACTTCAGCCTAACCACATCCGTGTTAGTTCTGGCCAAACTAACTTGAAATCTGCCATCCTGCCATGTCGACGCTATGACTATTGAGGCTTTTCCAGACTTAAGGGGGGTTTACATTGTTCAATTTTGGGATCAATTTCCTTTGCATGTGCCGTTGATTCCAAATTAAATTGACTAGCCGTTTACATTAATCAATTTTTCCTGAAAAATTTTTGACGGTAGATATGTCATGAAAAAAATTAAATAAAAATTGAAAAAAGCATTTTTCTAAATTTTTTACAGCAAT
>CAXKVI010000001.1:108729122-108943910 GCA_964058755.1 Campiglossa producta | reverse complement strand
GAGTACCCAGATAAGCTAAATATAGGAGGATCTCTTAGGAAGGGGTGTTCGCAATTCTTTAGGAATGAGACACGGTTAGCAAAGGACCCAGAATTAGGGAAAGAGTATACAAAGGTCCTGTCTGAATACGAGACATTAGGACATATGCAAAAAATTACTGCCATGATATCAGCTGAGTCGTCTGATAACTATTTTTTGCCCCATCACGCCGTAGTAAAGGCGGAGTCTACCACCACAAAGGTGCGGGTCGTTTTTAATGCCTCAAGCCCAACCACAAACGGTACAAGTATAAACAACATTCTCCTGCCAGGCCCAGTGATTTTGGCCGTTTCGTATCAAAGCACGCCAGTCATTCCTTTTTAGCGATACCTGACGTCAATTAGAAACCCCAAGGGAGTTCCAGTCATCCTCCACCTGTTGTTTCCATCTCAGTCGAGGTCTCCCCCTTCCTCTGCTGCCGAATTCGGGTGTCTATAGGAAAACTTTCTGTGCTGGTGCTTCTATCTCCATTTGCATAACATGAGCAAGCCAGCGGAGCTTTTGGGCTTTAATCCGCTGAACTATGGTCAGGTCTGCGTAAAGCTCGTACAGCTCATCGTTAAATTTCCTTCGATACTCGCCGTGGGCATCACGGGAAGGACCATAAATCTTCCGGAGAACTTTTCTCTCAAATTCTCCAAGGGCCTTCTCATCTTCTCTTGACACTGTCCATGATTCCGAGTCGTACATCAGGACTGGTATGATGAGAGACTTATAGAGCGTTATCTTTGTTTGTCGAGAGAGGACTTTACTTCTCAATTGCCTACTTAGTCCAAAGTAGCACTTGTTGGCAAGGGTGATTCTCCGTTGGATTTCTAGACTGATATTATTTTCGGTGTTAATGCTGGTTCCCAAATAGACGAAGTTTCTCACCGTTTCAAACTTGTAGCTATCAACGGTGACTTGGCTGCCAAGGCGCAGGTTCGCCGATTCTTTCTTTGATGACAGCAGATACTTCGTCTTGTCCTCGTTCAGCGCAAGACCCACTTTTTTCGCTTCCTTATCCAACCCAGAGAAAGCAGCGCTTACGGCGCTCTGCTGCTCGAATTATCTTCTCCAGCATCAGGTTAAAGAAATCGCACGAAAGGGAGTCGCCCTGTCTGAAGCCTCGTTTGGTTTCAAATGGCTCAGAGAGGTCCATCCCGATTCTGACGGAGCCGTTGGTTTTGCTCAACGTCATTTGGAAAAGCCGTATAAGCTTTGCAGGGAAGTCAAATTCAGACGTGGCGGCATACAGGAAACTCCTTTCTGCGCTGTCAAAAGCTGCTTTAAAATCGACAAAGAGATGGTGAGTGTCGATTCTTTTATCGTGGGTGTTCTCCAGGATTTGGCGTATCGTGAAAATCTGGTCAATAGTAGCCTACCAGGTCTAAAGCCACACTGATAAGGTCCAATCAGTTTGTCTACGATGGGCTTCAGTCTTTCACACAATACGCTAGAAAGAACCTTATATGCGTTATGAAGAAGACTGATTCCGCGGTAATTGGTGGGGTTAGCGGGACCGCCTTTCTTGTGGATTGGGCAGAGCACACTTAAATTCCAATCTGGAGGCATGCACTCATCTGACCATATTCTGCATAAGAGCTGATGCATGCTTTTTACCAGCTCTTCGCCTCCGTGTTTGAACAGCTCGGCGGGGAGTCCGTCTTTCCCAGGCGATTTGTTGTTTTTGAGCCGGGATATAGCTATCCTCACTTCATCATAGTCAGGTGGTGGGACGACTTTTCCATCGTCAGGGATTGGGGTATCGCATTCGACGTCTCCCTTACACATTTATATAGCGAGCCGCTTGCTTCAAGACAGACGCCCGCTTGCAGCCGCACCTCATGGTGAACAGACGCTGCCAAAAGGCCTCGGTGAGCCCTTAAACCAAGTATGTCAGAGTGGCCCCACCGGTGCTCCCTCTCTTTCTGCCGCGAGCCTAGATAGCTCACGTTGCCCAGAGTGTACGAACGAGGACGCAACAGTCGGAATTGGGCAAGGTCATGTTATGTAGCTGTTAGTTTGTTGGGTGAGGAGTGGTGGCAAGCAGGTATGGTTGCATACCAGGCTAGCTCGTCAGCGTGGGGCAGGGTACTTTCCACCACCCTCACCTACAGCTACAAGAACAAAAAATAGGGTTCATACCTGCATGTGAGAAAAAGTTAAACGTAAAGGTACCAAAAGGGCATAGGTGAGAAAAGTCTAAGTCGCTATAGAAAAGGAAAGATAAAAAGATAAAGGAGAGGCCTGTCCTGTCAGGTGGAGTCTTCCCACCCACTTCCGCGCAACTTGCGCGAAACCATGGGCACTGTGCTGACTCCTAATTTCTTACAGTGCCCCCAAACCTGACTCAAAATCTATTGAACAAACTAACAAATCATCAAGATAGACAAAGACACATTCACGTAAAGCGGCCGGAATGACCTTGTCCATAAGACGACACATTCGTTGTGCAGCATTGCATAATCCAAAAGGCATGATAGTGAATTGGTATAGGGGTCGGCCCGGGACAGTGAATGCTGTCTTCTCACGTGACTTTGACTCGAGGGGAATCTGCCAGAAAGTATCTTTCAGGTCAATCGCGGAGATGTATCTGGTGTTTTGTAGGCGGCTCAAGATTCCATCGATGTGGGGTAAGGGGTATGCATCTTTGATTGTTCTTTCATTGACTTTACGCCCGTCCAAACATAGCCGATTTTTGGTGCCTTTGATCACCAGTGAAACTGCTGAGTTCCAGCCGCTGAGCCTATTTCTAAGCAGCAGGCACTCGCCCCTGAGTCCAGGAGAGCCAGGACTTCGTGACCTCCTCTTACGGTTTTCGCAAAAAATCTATTATCTCCTTTTACTGTGACTATTGTGGCAACTATCTTACTCCTTAACTTTTTAAAATATTTCTTTTTCTCTCGCATTTTCCTAATTTTCTCAAAATTCCTATTGTTCTTCTTGTTTATACTCATAGTTTCGCAAAACATTCGCTGCTTGGCTTCCTCATATTCTATTTTGCGCTGGTGTAGACTTTTCACTTCTGTTTGGAGCGGCTGATTTGCCGTCCTGAATTGAGGATCGAGTGGAATGGCTTAGGTGCCAAACCAGGTACAAATAACAGGACTCGAGGTGGTCGCACCAGGAATTTGGGTTGTATGGTGGTTTAGTCAAGACAGTGGCACCAAGACTTGAGAGTAATAACGTCAGGCACTTGAACCTGGTTATTTACGGCGATGGGAGAAATGGCGATGAAGCAGTTGCGCTTAAAAGAGTGAATCAAAGCTGGTTTGCTGGTCATACATTTCTCAAATCTTTATTCTAAATTCCTAGCTTATATACAAATTAGATCTTACAATTATGCTGACTAGTGCATTGCTCTTGACTTCTGCAATACTAGGTCACTAGTCAGCAGTCTACCGTTCTAGGTCGTCAGTAAGTGATTTTGCTGACCACCGTACTAGGTCGCCAGCTGTCGCAACTGCTGACACCAGCGGTTGCAATGCTAACGCTAGCGACGGCACACTTATTGACGACCGTGAGCTTAAATATGACGCAATCGCTACTCAGCACTTTTGCTTGTTCTTGAATTTCATGCAAACAAATATGCCTGTGTCTGCATATTTGGACAGAAATGAACATGCTCCCGCCCGTGACTTTATTCAACGAGTTTCGATATGCGTCATTTCCCTTACTTGTGTTTTAATTTACATTCTTAGTTCTAAATAAGGCATTTTTTTTTGTTTACTTTTTAAGGTTATAATTACATTTCATTCTTAATGCTAAGTTTTAATTTACAATTCATTCTTACTAACTCTAATGGTGCGGTGGTCCCTTTACGTCACTGTTACGGCAAATGGTGCTTGTCGTGCAGCTGGTTGCCGTGGTTGAGGAACTGCGTATGTAACGGGAGCTCGGGACTTCTTGTGAATGCAGGTTATCACGATTGCAACTATGATGCCAATTGATAGTATTAGAGCGGCATACGCAATTGTCGCATGATGGTATTTGAGGTGGGAAATTTGTGAGGGTAGCTCTGTCCCTATTTCCTGCATTAAACCTTGCTGTATGGTCGATATATTTTTGACCTGATCAATGTACGGTTGTATGTGCAGGATTATGGAAGATGTCGTTTCAGGATACGTAATGCTGCTGAGGTTTGCGGTTGCAGTGTATGATGCGTGGATTGCAGATGAGTATACTTGAGGCCCTTGAATTATGACTGACTTGTGTTTGAGTGTGCAGTCGGGGCCAATTTTTATAATCCCCGAGCCCTTTAATGTTAGCTGGGAATGATTTGCTCCGCACGCAGCATTGATTCGAGTGGGGGACTCCAACGCGTACATCCAGAGATTATTGTGCGTCAGCTGTTTTATCGATGCGTTGTCTTCTACCGGGGCTACCTTGCAGATGTTCCCTGGATTGCTGTTGAGCAGTGACATTTCGCATTGAAAAGCGCCTGAGTCTGCGGTGAATTTTGTCTGCACGTTCAAGCATAACACCTGGTTCTCCTTTATAGTAATGCACTCTCGCCACTGATTTTCTGTCAATGTTATATATTGATCTCGATGCGCGTTGACTGCAATGAGATCTTTGCATGGCGTGATGGCAACCGTTGAACTGTTTATTCTGCTTAAAATCGGATGTGGTTTGAGCTCTTCCCAGGTCTCTGGATCACACAACGGAAGTGACATTTCGAAGATCACGTGCTCATCCGTTCTTCCGCCTTTCACCTTCATGACTTTGTAGAGTTGTAAGGGATTGTTTTGGTCCACTGGCAACCGTAGCGATGTGCACAGAGCCAAAAATGCCTAATAAAATTAATAAGATTGTCTTTATGAACGGTTTTCAGGCTCAGGGGTAGTCAAGACGGCGGAAACGAAAAAAAAACCATACGCAAATCTATTTGGTTTAATGAGGAAATTCTTATTGATATTATCAAGTGCAATTTCTTCTTTTTTCTTTGCGATTTCTTTTTATATGTGTTATTAATAAGAAAATCTTCTCGAAATTTCTGTCAAAATATTGAAAAAAAGCTGAAAGAGAAAAACTTCTCATTTTAATAAGATGATCTTAGGGTTCCTAACAATAAGATTTGACTTATTAATGTTTTCAAAGGAAAATCTTGCAGAAAACGGACTGATTTCTTAGGGTTCTTAAGAAGAAGATAATCTTAGGGTTCCTAACAAGAAGATATGACTTATTAACAGATTTCCGCATAATTGTATGTGTTAATAAGACGATCTTAGGGTTCCTAACAAGAAGATCTGACTTATTAACTGATTTCCCCATAATTGTATGTGTTAATAAGACGATCTTAGGGTTCCTAACAAGAAGATTTGACTTATTAACAGATTTCCGCATAATTGTATGTGTTAATAAGACGATCTTAGGGTTCCTAACAAGAAGATTTGACTTATTAACAGATTTCCGCATAATTGTATGTGTTAATAAGACGATCTTAGGGTTCCTAACAAGAAGATTTGACTTATTAACAGATTTCCGCATAATTGTATGTGTTAATAAGACGATCTTAGGATTCCTAACAAGAAGATTTGACTTATTAACAGATTTCCGCATAATTGTATGTGTTAATAAGACGATCTTAGGGTTCCTAACAAGAAGATTTGACTTATTAATGTTTTCCAAGGTAAAACATATTTCCGCATAATTGTATGTGTTAATAAGACGATCTTAGGGTTCCTAACAAGAAGATTTGACTTATTAACAGATTTCCGCATAATTGTATGTGTTAATAAGACGATCTTAGGGTTCCTAACAAGAAGATTTGACTTATTAATGTTTTCAAAGGGAAAACATATTTCCGCATAATTGTATGTGTTAATAAGACGATCTTAGGGTTCCTAACAAGAAGATTTGACTTATTAATATTTTCAAAGGGAAATCTTGCATCATCATCAGCAGACATCATGTAGAACAATTATACGCTGAGAAGCAGAAGTACCCGATGGCTCGATGGTAAGCACCTGTGTTCAGCATTCAATATGTGGTTAGTTCGATTCGCGGTGGAGGCAATATGGCAAGTGTGGAAGGCAATGTAAGGAAGAGTGCGGTGAGATGGCTTGAAGGAAATATAAAAAGGCAACATAAGAAGGTAAAGGCAATACAAGAGAAATCTAAAACTGAATCGTAACTGATAATCTGAATTTCTCGAAGACAATATAAGAACTCTGAAATATAATTTGATTTTCTTCTCAATAATATGTGATTTCATTTTGAAAACATTAATAAGTCGAATCTTCTTGTTAGGAACCCTAAGAAATCAGTTCGTTTTCTGCAAGATTTCCCTTTGAAAACATTAATAAGTCAAATCTTATTAACACATACAATTATGCGGAAATCTGTTAATAAGTCAAATCTTCTTGTTAGGAACCCTAAGATAGTCTTATTAACACATACAATTATGCGGAAATATGTTTTCCCTTTGAAAACATTAATAAGTCAAATCTTCTTGTTAGGAACCCTAAGATCGTCTTATTAACACATACAATTACGCGGAAATATGTTTTCCCTTTGAAAACATTAATAAGTCGAATCTTCTTGTTAGGAACCATAAGAAATCAGTACGTTTTTTGCAAGATTTCTCTTTGTAAAGATTAATAAGATTTTCTCTTCAAAAATAAAAAGAACTTCTTCTTGAAGAAAATCTATAGAGATATCATATGACTTTTGTTCTATTTTATTAGGCATTGTTGGCTCTGTGTGGGTAGATGGTTGCGAACTCGGACTAATTATGCTCGAAGTTGCGATGGTGACAGTAACGTTGGACTGATTCGAGTAGTGCGAGTTGAGTTGCAATGTACTGCTAGTTTGGACGAGGTTTGTTTGGTACCTTTGCGTCTGCTCCGTACGGACAACAGAGTTTGCGGGCCGCAATGTTTGTTCTCCTTGTGTACCATTTCGAACATCAATGTTGTAATGTTATCGTTGTATGGTAGAAGAAGTTGGTGTTTTGAGTCATATGCCAATGATGAAGCCTCTAGTCTCCCTCTAACCCGTATCAATCCCTTGTTATCCAAAAATGGTGCGAGGTTGGACAAGTTGCTAGGCCGCTGGAGTTCCTTATGATGCTTCAATTGTTTGATTTCTTCCTTAAAGTCTGCTGCTTGTATTTGTTTGACGATGTGCATTAGTGCCAGCTCCAGTTCTGCCGTGGTTAAGCTTCGTGATGACGGCTGTACTGCTGTTTTGCTTTTAGCTTGCGTGATGAACCGTAGTACATAGCCGATTATACGTTGTAGCCGGTGAAATGAGTTGCCGTGATTCACCTTGTAAATCATCTCCGTTTCTTCTACCGATGTGACCAGTGATTTCGAATGGTTGGCCTTTACTTCTATATCGTTCTGGTTGTTGGAGGCTGGGTTGAGACGTTTCGGCCAGACTGATTCCTTGCCATGCAAAAATAATGGTCCACACTCTTTAAATGCCTTTGGTGACATTCCTCTAGACAGGATGTCGGCTGGATTGTCCTTTGATCGAACATGTCGCCACTGTTCCGCTCTAGTTGTTTCTTTGATTGTTGCAATGCGATTGGCGATGAATGTGGTGTGTGCTGCGTCTGAATTTACCCAAGCCAACACTATCTCGGAATCGGTCCAGAAATATATGGCACCCTTAAATTGAATGTCTGCTGCTATTCTTTCTGCCAACTGGGCCCCTAATGCATCAGCACATAACTCCAAGCGGGGTATTGTTTGTTTTTTCAGTGGAGCTACCCTTGACTTTGCACATAATAACCTTGTCATGACGGTGCCTTCTTTCAGCATGGCGCGAACATAGGCCGCGGCTCCATAGGCCTTCTCTGATGCATCCGAGAAAATGTGTAGTTGCATGGATTCCGGGAGTCTTCCCTTAAAAATGTGCCTTGAGATCTGAAGTGTTTTTAACTCTTCAAGATCTGACGTGAACGTGAGCCATCTTGTATGTAGCTCTGCTGGAAGTGCCTGATCCCAATCTAATTTTAGCTCCCATAGCTCTTGTATGAGTCTTAGGCCGTTACTACGATAGGAGACAGTATTCCTAATGGGTCGAAGAGCCTTGCTAGGTCTGACGTGACCGAGCGTTTTGTTATCCTCTTTACTTCTTCTATGTTGACCTTGACAGCTAACAGGTCCGGTTTTGGGAGCCATGTGAGCCCCAATGTTTTGACGGCGGCAGCCCTTGTGTTTTCCAAGTCCAGATTAACCTCTAGATCTCCTTCTGCTATATTTTGGAGCGGTTGAGGGTGGTTGGCGCTCCATTTTCGTAGATTGAAGCCGTTTTCCTTCATGATCTTTATTATTTGATCTTGTATGAGCATTGCTGTGGATAGGTTGTCTGCTCCGCCTAAGCCGTCGTCAACATAAAAGCTGTCGTTTAGAAATTGAGAGGCTAGCGCATATCGAGAAGCATTTTCGGTGGCAATTTGTTGCAGACATTTCGTGGCTAGATATGGTGCTGACCTAGTTCCATATGTGACCGTGTTTAGCTGATAATATGTTATTGGCATGTTGGCATCCTTTTGCCAAATTATTAGTTGAAACGGCCGATCTTCTGGTGCTATTAAGATTTGACGATACATTTTTTCGACATCAGTGGTGAACACGAACCTTGGCATTCTAAAACGCAGCAATATTGAAAACAGATCGCTTTGTACCTTTGGTCCTGTGTACATAATATCATTTAGGGAGTGACCGGTCGATGTTTACGCAGATGCGTCAAATACCACGCGAAGTTTTGTGGTTGTGCTCTCTGTTCTCAGTATACAGTGATGAGGTATGAAATAGTTCGGTGTAGTAATCGTATCTGCTGATATTTTCGTCATGTGCCCCAGGGCTTCATATTCGTCCATGAACTTGACGTACTCTGTCCTCACTTGGGGATTTTTCTGAAGTCGACGTTCCAAAGATAGGAACCTGTTGAGCGCTATTGAGTGCGAGTCCCTCAGAACCATGGGGTCCTGATGGAATGGCATTTTCACTGTGAACCGATTTTCCTTATTTTTTGAGGTGTGTCTGGCAAAGTGCTCCTCACACTTTTCCTCGTACAGAGATAATGACTTCTTGTTGTCTTTTACCTCTTCCAGTTCCCAGAGTTTCGGGATAGAGGTTTCTAGGGATTCGTCCGCCACATTCCACAGGATGCATCTTTTGGGCTTCCTTCGTTGAGTCTGCCAGACACAATCCATCCGAGTGCAGTATTTTGCATTATTGGTAGATGCGGCGCTAGCTTGATCTGCCCAATGGTGAGAAGCTGGTGATAGTGCTCAGCTCCCAAAAGTAGATCTATTTTGTCAGGGCGATTGAAGTTTGGATCCGCTAACTGGAGATTCCTTGGTAGTGACCATTTTTCAGTATTAATGAATTGCGATGGTTGAGGCGAGATGATGCGAGGAAGGATGAGCGCTTCAATGCGTGCTGTGAAGCTCGTGTTTCGAGAATGTAAGGCAACGTTCACTCTCTGTTGTGTTTTTGTGTTAGTTGCCCCGATCCCGGTGATATTGATATGTGAGGTTTTCAGTGGTAACCTGAGCCGTTTTACCAGACGTTCTGTTATGAAGTTTACCTGTGACCCTGGGTCTAATAACGCGCGGCTTTCAACTTCTGTGGCGTCTGTTTTGATTATAACTACTGCTGTGCTCAATAGGACGTATGGCCTTGGTCCACCTTTGTCCGTCGCGGTGAGTGAATCTGCTTCAGAACTTCGTGATGAGGTGGATGCCGCTGAGGCAGCTTCTGGCGTCCTTTTTCTGGTTACTTCCGCTGATGCTGCTGATGTCCTCCCGATTTTGGGCTCACCTTCGTGACTCAGGCTTGGCCTTGATGAGTTTCTGCTCGTTTCCAGGTGCAAAAGTGAATGATGTTTCTTGTTGCACCTCATCTGCAACTGCCCGGCTTTAAGTGGCGCGAGAATGCGCTTTTTGGGAGTTCCCTTCCTGGTTAGCCTACGCCAGGTCACGGAGCTGAACATAAAGGACCTGATGGCCTTCATCAAATGGTTCGAGGAGGAGTAACGGTGTCGGTATAGGACCGTCAGTCCCGGGATTCTGCTATGTGGAGAATTCCGTTAATACCGGGATTTTCCATATGGCAGGGTCCTGGAACTGACTTTCCTAGTGTTGGTGGTATCACAACGGGCCTTTTAATACTGGCCTAGGTGTGCCTCTACGGTAGCCACTTGAACCTAACCTAACCTTCTTGTTGTATTTCATGCATCCTCCTGACTTGCAAGTCTTAGAGGAGTGCCCGGGTCTCATGCAGTTTACGCATAGTTTTTGTCTTTGAACGTAATTGAGCCGTTCATTTGGTGTCATTGTTTGAAATTCTTGGCACCGAAACAAAAGGTGGCTTCCATTGTGGCAGAGCGAGCAGGAGGTTTCCTTTGGTGCGGTGGCGGCCGCACATATTTTTGACACGAACTTTTCCTTCTGTCCCATTGCTTCCATTGATTGAAAGCGGGCTTCAAGAAAGTTCGTATAATATGTGCGTACCCCGATCCAATTTTTTTGTGAGCAAGTGTATTAAGATGGGGTCCCAAGTGGCTGTAGGGATACCCATGTTTACTAATGCATGCAAGCATTCTTTTGTTACATCATGCAACCTTTTTATTGATGTGGACGTTGCTGTGATTGTTGGTTGCTCTAGTAATTGGTTCATAATGGATGCAACAAGAACCCGTTTATTGTTATATCTATTTTGTAGCAGCTTCCAGGATGTTTCGTAATTTTCGGCAGTGGCTGATAGGTGGCTTATTAGTTGTTCGGCTTCCCCAATTAGGTTTGACTTTAAATACCACATTTTTTGAACTGTGGGGATCGCTTGTTTATCTACCAGTTGGGAGAAGAGGTCAAAGAATGCTGTCCATTTTAAGTATTCCCCATTAAATTTGGGGATGGTTATTTTTGGAAGCTGAATCGTTTTATTTTTGACCGTTTCCTCAACTTTATCTGCCGTATTTTCATTGATCTTGAAATTGCTATAAACCGATGCTTCGACAGTCGTGTATGACTCCATGTCATACCCATCTCTTACAGGATCTATGCTGTCTTCCCCTATCGAGAAGTGGAGCTCTTGTATTTGCTACCAAAGTTTCTCTTTTAGCTTCATGTTTGCCGCTGTAGGGTCCATTTCGAGGAGCCGTTTTAGTGATGCTATCATCACGTTTTGTCTTCTTATGGCTGAAGACAATTCCGGTTTCCGAGAGGGAGCGTAGGTACTTCCGGGAAGACTTTTCGTTTGCTCGTCCCGTGTTTGGGTTTTGAGAGTTTCCGTCATGCCGGACTCCATTATTTCCTTGTACTTTGATGCCAACTCGGATATTTTTTTGTAGTATCCGGTGGTGAAATATTGGTGGCTGGGATCCATATCTGCGAGGCAACGGATTTTATTGTCCGTTACCTCAAATTCGGCCCACGCTAAGTCTAAGCGTTCGAGGCGCTCTTTGTAATATACAGGCGTTTTCCTCGTTGCTGAATCCTTTTTGAAGTTACGGATTATTGTCTCTATCAGCTCTCCAGTTGTACTTTGGGAGGCTGTCAATGTCTCCATTGTCTCTTCATTGGTTGGAGCCATATCGAAATTGATTCTGATGCTGGCTAACTGAATTGGCAAGATTGAGGGTGAGTCAGAAGTTGCTGACGTTGTCGCTCGAGTCGTTGCGTGTTCGGGATTACAGACTGGCGGAGATGCCGAGTTGTTCAGGTCCTGTAACTTGCGGGGTCACAGGGGGTCAGAGGGTTGCGTGTTCAGATCACCTCGGGGTCACCAAAATGTTTGGAGCGGCTGATTTGCCGTCCTGAATTGAGGATCGAGTGGAATGGCTTAGGTGCCAAACCACGTACAAATAACAGGACTCGAGGTGGTCGCACCAGGAGTTTGGGTTGTATGGTGGTTTAGTCAAGGCAGTGGCACCAAGACTTGAGAGTAATAACGTCAGGTACTTGAACCTGGTTATTTACGGCGATGGGAAAAATGGCGATGAAGCAGTTGCGCTTAAAAGAGTGAATCAAAGCTGGTTTGCTGGTCATACATTTCTCAAATCTTGATTCTAAATTCTTAGCTTATATACAAATTAGATCTTACAATTATGC
Source organism: Campiglossa producta (assembly GCA_964058755.1). Classification (NCBI taxonomy): domain Eukaryota; kingdom Metazoa; phylum Arthropoda; class Insecta; order Diptera; family Tephritidae; genus Campiglossa; species Campiglossa producta. Next base: position 108,931,819 of record CAXKVI010000001.1, on the reverse strand, counting down.
TGACTAGTGCATTGCTCTTGACTTCTGCAATACTAGGTCACTAGTCAGCAGTCTACCGTTCTAGGTCGTCAGTAAGTGATTTTGCTGATCACCGTACTAGGTCGCCAGCTGTCGCAACTGCTGACACCAGCGGTTGCAATGCTAACGCTAGCGACGGCACACTTATTGACGGCCGTGAGCTTAAATGTGACGCAATCGCTACTCAGCACTTTTGCTTGTTCTTGAATTTCATGCAAACAAATATGCCTGTGTCTGCATATTTGGACAGAAATGAACAACTTCCCTTTCCCCTTTTCTTTCTATCGGCTTCACAACCCTTTCCTCATTTTCAACCCTCTTCAAAATTTTTAGTTCGGTGTGGCCGGGTTGTGAGTTTCCTGGCTGGAGCCCCCGGTTATCTCCGCCAGCTTCTGGTTTCCCTTATTGGGTTCAAACACACAAAACGAAACATTACTCCCAAGGCAAAACAAAACATACTATGGAACTGGGACGAACATTTATTTGGCTTTTGTGCTTCTGCCGGGTTTTTCTCCAAGAAATCCACCGGCATGCCACACGAAAAGCACAACATCAAATGGAACGGTGACGCACAAAAGGAATTTATCGTGGACTTGGACACATTTGGACTAACGGATGGGGCTTGGACATTAGAGTTGACGGTTGTTTGTTGCTGGATTTGGGATTGGGATTAGGGTTTTATATTAAATGCTTCAATCTTTACATCTTTTGACTTTTCCTGCCGTTTATTATATTTCGGAAAATCGAATTTCCCCAAAAAAAATTCATATAAAAGGAATTAAAAACAGTATAAAATTATTAAAATATAGCTAATATATCAGTAATTATGTATTTCTCTAATAACTAAATAAGAAAATTTAAATTCAAAACTCATGTATTAATTCATGAAACATTTATTATTTTAGTATCTGTGCGTTGTAATAGCATCGATTAGTATATGTGTTCATGTGTGGTGATTGGTATGTTGGATTTAGATATCCTGCCAAAAAAAAACAAAATGTATATTGTAATAATAAAGCGTGTGTTTAATATGGAATTGAGAGTATTAAATCCAACAAGATAATTCAATCTTTGAAGTGAAAAAAAAGGTTTAAAAAAATAGGTTTTATTTAGGTAAAGAAAAAATAGAAAATCAAAAGGCAAACATTTTGTTTGAGGTATTTTGCTTACAAGCATTGGTGTGTGTGGTGCTGCCTTGGCGAAGGTCCTGTGAAGGAAGTTAATGATTTAATTATGGAATTGAAGTTACTAATTTAATTATTGATGGAAAAGAATAGAAGTTGTGCTTTGTTACGAAAGGAAATGACAAGGTAAGCATATGTCAACATACAAAAGTACGTTCTTTTATTTGCTTGGCCTTAGATGCACAAATACACAATTATCTGTGTACAGATACACCTACGTGCCTGCAATTTTGCTATTTGGCTTGTCGTGGAGATTGGCCATGAAATACAACCAATCGCGCCGCAAGGCGTGCCAGGGAATACATGGTCGGGATATGGACAACTTACCAAGATTTTCCTGGGGTTTGGGTATACCAAAAAAAGGTTGCTGGTCGGGACCGTTCCTGGCCGTGTGGAACTTCAATTTAATAATGTTTGCCGCGAACCTTTTCAACTTTGCGCGATTTCTGGGCTTAAAGGTCGGTTTCCAAATGCGCGCACTTCACCACAAAAGAAAAACTTTTACCTTTTGACACACTTATGGCACAGTTTTAACGCAACTTTGGCCCGTTGACTACTTTGATACCCTTTGTATACCTTCCGCCGTGGTAAGAAAAGCTACCTTTTGGGGAAAGTTTCCATACATGAATATATCTAAGCATTCGTTTTCCCACATTCTCGAATACACACTCATGCATTCACACAACATGCTAATATGGACCTTTCTTTCTAACATAGATATAATGTTGCTAGGCGTTCAGCAACATTGCCTCTGTTACTGTGTCTGTTGTTAACAGCAAACATCACTGCTATTTACAACAGTAGCACAAGCAATGTTGCGATATGTTGACAGCATGGTGAAAGGCTGTCGTTACAGGCTCGCAACCGCCGATGGTGCCTGCACTATGGAGCGTGTGCGTAAAAAAAAAATTTTCAACGCAGCCTATCACTACCAACTCCTTTGCGTCCAACGTGTGGCCTCGACCCACGACTCAATGCCGGGCTTAATCTAGATAATGTTCATGATTTTGAGACTCATATGTGTCTATTGGAAAACGTCGCTCGGTGTCTTAGAGAAGCTAGGCTAACGATAAATGTGGAAAAAAACATGGGCATGTCGGGCTGGTACCGACGTTTCATACAGTCATGTTTATGTTTTATGTTGTTGTACTTGCTTTTTGTGTATAAATGTATCTTTCAGTGTTCATGTATATTATAAGTTTGCTATTTATTGACGCATATAATTATTAACAATTTATTTATTTATTTATTTTTGTATTTTTTGTACTAATTGACGTATACAATTATTATTACCTGACTATCCTTTTTTTTATTTTTACTAACTGACGTATGAATTTATTTTTTTTGATTATCTTTGCAATTATTACTATTTATTTATTTACTTGCCTAATACCTAATACTGTGATATTTTATTAATTTAGTTTTAGCTTTCTACCTGTGATATCTTATTCCTATCTCGTAGACACTTAGAGTATCTGCATTCCCAGTGATTTAGTATAAGTAGTATATAAATAAATTGAAATTGAATAAGGAGTAGAAATAGCCCAGTGATTTAGTTTATAAGTAGTTAACATAAATGTACATTATCTAGATTAAGCCCGGCATTGAGTCGTGGGTCGAGGCCCCACGTTGGGCGCCATTGTTATGTAGCTGGTAGTTTGTTGGGTGAGGAGTGGTGGCAAGCAGGTATGCTTGCATCCCAGGCTCAACTCAACATTCTAACAATTTCTTTATAAAAAAATGTTCTCAAATTTATCCATATACATACCTATACTCGTATCTTATCAACTATATCGTACATAAAGAGTCGTATGAATTCCAAAAAAACTAAAAAAAACTTTTAACAAAACTCTAATTAACTCTATAGCTGTATGCTCGGGGATGACTACTAATCATGATGTAATAATATAAGGTGATTTTTAAATACACTCTCTCGCTCTTACACCGCCATCTTGAACGCCATTAGCGTTTGCAATGTTGTCTCTTCAGAAAACTACTTTTTGTTCCAGAGCAAATTGTGGAATTAAAACCATACGATTCATAATTTAGTTAAAAACGCTTGTGTTGGCAACACCTTTGTTACCAATTTCCTTTTGTTCTGACACTTATATCTTTCATATTATTCAAAACTAACAAATAACAGTTTTTTTTTTTGGAAAATTGCTCGAATTTTGTGTTGGGTAGACTATTAAGGGTAAGATGTGCTAAAAAAGCTTTTAAATATTATTGATTTCATGTATTAAATATATTTCGAGATGCAGAAAACTGGCTACTGCTGTTAAGTTGCGAAAGGTTTGTGGAGGAGCGCAGTTTCCGTTGATTTACCCCGTGTGTCTTTAGGCTTGTAGTAGGAGGCCTTCCAAGCTTTAGAAACACTACCTTGGCGCTTTTCCAGGAGCACGGCTCTTCGCCATCCAAGATGACCAAAGGCAGGTACATCAAGTTTTGGCAAATGTCAAAATAAGACGCACCTGTTCATCGTACAAAAGTCAACATGCTCCCAATGTGGTTACCCCGCTGCTAAGCTGCGCTCATACAACTGGTCCGTGAATGCCAAGAGGAGGAAGACCACTGACACGGGTCGCATGCGTTATCTGAAAGTCATACGTCGCCGTTTCCGCAACGGTTTCTATAGCCAAACCCAAGAAGGCCCTTATATAATTTTATTTTAATTTTAATTTTTCCTTCCTTCTTGTTTATCTTCTTCTACGTATGCATATGTTGCGTGAATAATTCAATAAATTAAATAAAATAAAAAAAAACTAAAATAAAATAAAGTAAACAAATAAAAAAATAAATAAATAAAATTAGAAAAAAAAATAAGAAAAAAAAATAAGAAAATAATAATAAAAAAAAAAAAACAATAAAACAAAATAAAGGTAAATAAAAATAAATAAAAAAATAAAATAAAAATTAAATTAAATTAAAAAATAATTTAATAATTTTTGTTCTTGTTATTTTATTTAAATTTTTTTTAATTCTATGTTTTAATGTTCATGGAAAATACTTTTTGTTTTTATTATCTTGTTTTAAGAAAATAATAATAAAAAAATGATAACAAAATAAAATAACAATTAATAAAATAAATATGTATAAATAAATATGTATAAAGGCAAAATAAATATTAAATAATTAATTAGAAAGAGTAAGTACGAAGTGATTTAATTTTTTATATTGCACATAGTTCAAATGTTTGAGAAAGCACAAATAAACTTTTATGAAACCAGCAATTGTTGGTTAGGTATGCGTTTTTCTTTGAGCTTTCCAATGAATTCTTGTCAAAATTACAAAATAGGTCTCCATCATATTATTGGAACTTTCCCTTTTCGTTGAAAACTTTGTTTCATACACTACTTCGAATGGTTCTAATAAAAAAAAAATTGAGCTAGAGAAAATTTCAAACTTTGATTTAATGGCTGAAGAGACCTTAAAAATGCTAAAATTACATTTACTTGCACTGAATCCCTTGAAAAATATAGTATGAAATTCACTACTATTTAACAAACGGGCCTTCTTATATGCCCCTTTCTCTTGTACTTCCTAAATACAACCGTTCAAGTTAAGACCGTTCATTTGACATCTGTCAAGATGGATATCACCTTTGTGGTTACGTCATGACTACTAATTAGCTAACCTAACTCAAATTCCATGTACCTTAAAATTAGTGTCCTTATAGATACGTCTGTAATTAGATTTAATAAACTTAATGGATATAGGGAGTGTAATGGGGTGTGGTTGCTGAGTGACCGCGCTCAATCCCGACTCTTGCGTCCTCGTTCGTGCACTCTGGGCAACGTTGAGCTACCTAGGCTCGCGGCAGAAAGAGAGGGAGCCCCGGGGGGGCCACTCTGACATACTTGGTTTAAGGGCTCACCGGGGTCTTTCACCGGGGTCTTTTTCGCAGCGTCTGTACACCAAGAGGTGCGGCTGTAAGCGGGCGTCTGTCTTGAAGCAAGCGGCTCGCTATATAAATGTGCAAAACTTTTCCCTCCCAATCCAGGGTGTTATGCGATACCGTGCCCATTGGACGTTTGCAGCCGGGAGGCAAATCGTGGCTGTAGTCGAACGGAGCCTCACTGATACCGGGCCGCCTCAGGGAGTAACTATGGTCTTACCGCGGTATGGGGCTCTGCCGCGGCGGACGACACACTTCCCCTTACACTACCCTTGACCCTAAGCTGGCCTTGTCCGGCGAGGGGTCGTACGAACAAGATGAAGAACACACAAAATACAAAGCAATTAACGACTTCGTTTACTCCGCAGCAGAGAAGAACTATGCTGGAGCAAGCGAAAACAAAACGCCGGAGGACAAACTCCGCCTCAAAGTTAACTGGGAGGCCGACAACGATGGAAACTACGGGTCAGTCATCCCCCAAACTGCTATCAAGTAAGAGTGACTTGATGGGAGCAAGCAACAGTGCGGCTGCCTACGCAGTCAAGCAGAAAACGGCGGAAGCTAAGCTTCCATCAAGCGCTGGTACGAAACCCAATCTCTTCACATCTGGGGCAATGGTCTCACGACCTGGTTTCAGAGTTTCGAAAGAGAAGGACGACGCCGTAAAGGGAGAGACCGCGATGGCAACTACGGGTCTGAATCCCCCCAAAGAGGCATCTCCCCGACGCTTTGCGTACTGGGATAAAAGAAAGGCCGCAAGGATCCTTAAAAAATATGAGGGAGCATCGCAGGAGAAGCTGTCGCCGGAAGAAAGGAAGATGGTGGAGGAAGCGAAAGCTCTGATACCAAATTTCCAGAGGCCCTATGTGCCTAAGAGGGTGAACGGTAATCCCTTCAAACGCCAGAGATCGGACGGAGAGGTAGACCCCCATCCGAAGCGGCATCAGGTCAACCCCGTAGTGGGAAAACTCAGCTTTGCTGAAGTAACCAAGGACAGAATCCTTATAGGTTTCATTGACCGAGGTAACGACCGTTGGTCCATCCCCAAAGACCAGTGGCTGTATGTCCGGAATGAAATGGGCAGGGCCCTCCTCCACTTAATGCGTGAGTCTCCGGGTAGTCCGCCGCGAGGTACTGACGCGGGCTGGCACCAAGGTCAGATCAAAATATTCGCGTGCGAGGATGCAAGAACTGTCGCACTGTATAAGGCAGCAGTTGCAAGACTGGGTGAAGTCTATGCAGGGGCAAGACTAGATGTCGTCGACTGGAAGGACATTCCTGCTCGGCCAAGGGCAAGGGCATGGATTCCTGCCGTCCCTGCAGAACCCGAGAATATTCTTGAGATGCTGCAGGTCTGGAATCCGTCTCTCCCGACGCAGGATTGGGGCGTCAATCTGGTCGATGATGTGGTTGGGCCCAATAGACAGGTGGTTATCACTCTGAATAAGGAGGCGCTCGAGCCCCTTAAACGGTGCAACGGACGAGTGCATTACGGCTTGGGTCAGATCGTGATCCACGTATACCGTGGCGATGCACAGCGCGCTGCTATTCCGGACGCTCCGGAGGACTCGGAGATCGAGGCATCGGAAGGGGAAGCAGAGGAGTCCGACGCGGAAAGTATGTTATCCGCCACGTCAAATTGCGATGGTGCTGCGAACAACTCGGCGATAGAAGAAAGCCTGCTTGACGAAGAAGGCCTCGACGTCACGATCGTGGCTAAACCTGAGCACACTAACGTTGATGCTGCTTCAGACAGCAGGGTTCCCGCCACGCCAAATCGTGCAGGTGCTCTGAACAACTCCTCGTTGAGAGACAGCCCCCGGAACAGGCCAGACCTCGACGACACGCTGGCGGCAGGGATGTCTGAGCTCTCTCATGTTGGTGGTGCTTCAGATAAATCTGCACAAATCTAAAGCAGCCTCGGCTGTTTTAAGCAGTCGTCTTTCTAAAGGCGACGTAGACGTGGTCCTTATCCAAGAGCCCTGGGTCAATAGCTCTAGGATCTGTGGATTGGGGACTAAGGGGTACAAGCTCATCCAAGCCAATGATGAGGGCAAGGTCAGAACCTGTATTTTGGTAAAGTCTGAGCTAAACACCTTTCTATTACCCAACTACTCAAATGGTGACGTTACAGCTGCCAGCTTAACAGTCGGCAGCACCAGCCTAACGATGGCGTCGGTCTATATGCCCTATGACGCCGAAGAACCTCCTCCACAAAAGGAGGTGAAAGATCTGGTGGATAATTTCTGTACGGGCCATCTTATTATTGGAGCTGACGCTAATGCTCATCACGTCCAGTGGGGAAGCTCCGATATTAACGCTAGGGGCGAGTCTCTGTTTGACTACCTACTAACAACTAACCCGGTGGTTTGTAACGTGGGTAACGAGCCTACTTTTATAACTAAAGCTCGTAGGGAGGTTATAGACCTCACTGTTTGTAGCGAAGGCGCTTATGAGTGGGTCAGAAAATGGCGTGTTCTTGATGAGCATTCATTTTCTGACCATCGGTACATAGAAATTGTGTTAGACTTTATTGTTGAGCAGCCAGTTATGAAACGAAATCCACGCAACACTAACTGGCAGCTACATAACCAAATATTAGCTAGAGACCTACCAGTATTACCTCCACAAGCCCCCTCATCAGTGGGAGAACTGGATGATCTGGTAACGACCTTTACAACGGCGCTCTCAAATGCCCTAGAGCAGGCTTGTCCAGTACCAAAACCACGCGGCAAACATAGACCCCACTGGTGGTCTTACGACCTGGATTCGTTCCGTATATCATGCAGGAAGCAATTTAACAAGGCCAAGAGCATCGGTACGGAGCCTGAATGGCTCGAATATAAAGCTAAACTGAGGGCCTATAAAAAGGCTCTAAGGCAAGCGAAGAGAACTTCGTGGAGAAATTTCTGCACCGGGGTCGAAAAAGTCGATGATACAGCGAGACTTAGACGAGTGCTATCAAAAACTCAAACAGCCATTAGCTATTTACGGAAGCCTGACGGATCTTGGACCAGCACGGAAGGGGAAACCCTGGAGCTGCTCCTGAACACACACTTTCCGGGGAACTTGTATGATGCACCTGTAGCATCTGCAACAAACCTGGCGGTAAACATACCCATTACGGAGGAAAGGGTAAGGTGGGCAATCAAAAGCTTTGAGCCGTTCAAGGCAGCCGGGCCAGACGGGATTTTCCCCGCACAACTTATAAACACGCTGGAAATATCAGCTAAATGGCTGGTAGTTCTCTATTCAGCCTGCCTGGCTCTTAATTACATTCCGTGCTCCTGGAGAAGCGCCACGGTAGTCTTTATTCCAAAGGCTGGGAAGGCCTCACACTATGAGCCTAAAGACTACAGACCGATCAGTCTCTCGTCTTTTGCACTTAAAACCTTCGAGAGGATAATTAGCGATTATCTCTCCTCTACTATTGATAGCAACCTTATTTCTAGCTATCAACATGCATACACCAAAGGTAAATCAACGGAAACTGCGCTCCACAGCCTAGTCTCTATTGTTGAAAAATCATTGCACGAAAAGGAGTACTGTCTCGTGGCCTTTCTGGACATCGAAGGGGCTTTCAACAATATAAGGCCGGAGGCTATTAACACTGCTTTAACAAACCTGGGCATAAATAGGTCTCTTATTGGACTAATTGATCAACTACTAAAGGGAAGGAAAATAGTTTCTTCACTGGGAACAGTTGATCTTTCACGCTATGTCACAAGAGGAACGCCTCAGGGTGGTGTTCTCTCCCCGCTTCTATGGAACCTCACCGTAAACTCGCTGCTACGAGACACAAGGTGGGGGGGCGGGAAGATAGTGGCATATGCAGACGATTTAGCTATTGCATATAGGGGCAAATTCCCACAAACCCTGTGTGACTTGATGCAAGTAGCACTGCGAGAAGTTTCTTCATGGTCCTCTCGCTGCGGACTTAGCATCAACCCGGGAAAGGTGGAGCTTGTCCTTTATACCAGGCGGTACAAGATACCACCGCTGAACCTACCAGAACTAGATGGCGTGCGCCTGAACTTAACTGATAAAGCCAAATTCCTAGGCACAGTTCTAGATAGAAAGCTTAACTGGAAGGAGAATGTCATCCAGCGCCAGAGGAAAGCGTGCATTGCACTTTACACGTGTAAAAGAGCCATTGGCAAAAAATGGGGGCTCAGCCCCAAAATTTGCAGATGGATCTACACTGCGATAATCCAGCCAATTATGCTGTATGGAGTCGTGGTATGGTGGCCTGCGCTAGGAAAGGCAACAAACCTAAATCTGTTAGGAAAAGTCCACAGATCGAGCATGATCTGTATAAGCGGGGCGTTAAGAACAACGCCCAATGAAGCTCTCCAGGCCATTCTTGGCTTTTTGCCACTCGATCTGGAAGGGTACCGGGCAGCAGCGGCATCGGCTCTGCGTCTAAGGGAAACGTCCGTCTGGGGCGCAAGCACTATTGGACACTCCTGTATTCTAAGATCTTACAGCTTTCTCCCTCTGAGCACAGATCGGTGTGCGACCACAACAGTCGGAGATTGTTGTTTTAGAATAAACATTCCCAGCAGGGAAGACTGGGAGAACATAGATCGGTGTCCCGCTACTAATGGCGGCACTTTTATATACACCGACGGCTCGAAGTTAGACGGCAGAGTCGGAGGAGGGGTTTACTCAAGGGATTTGGACCTAGAACTCTCCTTTAGACTACCTGATCACTGCAGCGTCTTCCAGGCTGAAGTTTCTGCAATCATGGACGCCGTGACTTGGATAGGTAAACGCACCATCGGACAGGATATCTGTATTTTCAGCGACAGCCAAGCGGCCATCAAATCCCTTGGCTCTTACTCGTTCAACTCTGAACTGACGCTCAGCTGTCGTCGATCTCTTCAAGAGATGGCCCAACAGAACCGCGTGATCCTCACATTGGTCCCGGGACACAGGGACATTGAGGGAAACTGTAGGGCAGACGAACTTGCCAGGCAGGGCACGACCAAGCAGATTCTTCAAGATAAAGAGCGCATAGGTATGCCGTTTGCCACGTGCAAGCTAATGCTGAAGGAGCATACACTCCGCGAAGCCAACGAAAGATGGCTACAAGCCCCAGGGTGCCGGATATCCAAGCAAACCTGGCCAAAATGCGATCTTAAAAGATCTAGACACATATACGCCCTAAAAAGGAAGGAAATCTCCATATTAATAGGTGTTTTAACCGGGCACTGCCTTATTGGTAGGCACGCAGCAAGGCTAGGCGTTCCCTACCGACGATGCTGCAGGAGTTGCAAAGATGATGAGGAAGAGGAAACGGTGGAGCACCTCATCTGCAACTGCCCGGCCTTAAGCGGAGCGAGAAGGCGCTCTCTGGGAGTTCCCTTCCTGGTTAGCTTAAGCCAGGTCGCGGAGCTAGACATAAAGGACTTGATGGCCTTCATCAAGTTATCAAAATGGTTCGAGGAGGGGTAGCGGTGTCGGTTAGGAGTGTCAGTCCCGGGTTTCGGCTATATGGAGAGTCCCAACAGCACTGGGATTTTCCATATGGCCGGGCCCCGGGACTGACTTTCCTAGTGTTTGGTGGTATCACAACGGGCCTTTTATTACTGGCCTAGGTGTGCCTTTGCGGCAGCCACTTCTACCTACCTACCTAATGGATATATGTATATATATGTTATCATGGAACACGTTAACATTTGCTGATCGCCACTTTGAGTGATCAGCAAAAGCACAACAATAAGAGCGGAAGTGCAGCTTGGGTTGCACAATGTTCCCACAGCAAAAGCCAGACGCACCGTCAGCAACAGGAAGCCACCGCCAACACGCGCAGCACAATTTGGCAATTCGAAGAATCAACGTCAACGATTGGCCGGTGCAATTAGGTTAGCTAGTAAGCACTTTTGATAAGCTAAGTTAGTTGTAAGCTTTTCATTTTTGTAAACCTTTAGTCTGGAAATAAAGATCAACCGAAACGGTCACCAGACCGCAAAAAACGTTTTTTTTTTAATTCACTCAATTAAAGTCGCGTTATTTGGCGCCCAACATGGGGCCAAGTTGTGAAAGTCGTGTACGCGTTCCGTAATACAAATTTAACAAACAAAATAAAAGAGGCCAATGAGCCCAAGTTAAATCACCAAGCGAACACAAGCTGCTTAACAAGGCTATTACTAGTAAACTATCGTCACGAGGAACAACAAGGCCCCGGCTCGAAACCCACCGAGTCCAACAAGTGTGCAGGAAAAGAGGCCCCTCAGTACCGGTCAGGAAACAGGAGATGAATTTTAGCATCAGCCGCCGCACCACCATAGTATATATGTAAGTGTAAGATAAAAGTAAAATTTCTATCGAGAAAAAATTAAGTGTTAGAAAAAGAAAAAATAATAATTTTAAATCGAATTTCCTACTGAGGAAAAATTAATTGAAATCAAATATTCTATCGAGAAAAAAATTAAGTGTTAGAAAAAGAAAAAATAATAATTTTAAATCGAATTTCCTACTGAGGAAAAAGTAATCGAAATCAAATATTCTATCGATAAAAAATTAAGTGTAAGAAAAAGGAAAAAATAAATAATTTTAACTCGAATTTCCTACTGAGGAAAAATAAGTGTAAAACAAAAATAAAATTTTTTTTATCAAACCAAATTCCCCTTTGAGTAAAAATACGATAATAAATTTTTGTAATTTTTTTATTATTAAATTTCCTTTAAAAAAAAAATGCCAGTGAATCCTTCCAATCTTGTTCGGCCCCCTATTCTTAACCTACCCACAGGGCAAACCCCCCAAAACGACCCACCAAATCCTGCTATTCCATTCAATATGGACCAACTAACTAATATAGTAACAGGACCAGTAACTGACATAATGAGACAGGAAGGACGAAACATGGTCCTCAAGCGGCCCTCAACCCAAACGCTAATTTTGCGAACATAACGGACGTGACAATAGACGCAAACCATTCCAATAACATAACCGAGTTAGACAAAATTCCGGACGTAGTTAGGTGCCTACGTGAATTCTCAGGCAACCCAGGAGAGTTCAACTCGTGGAAAAAAAGCGTAGATCGAATTCTTCAGATCTACGAACCCATGAAAGGTACACCCAAATATTATGGCATTCTAAATGTCATTAGAAATAAAGTCGTGGGTCCCCCTTGGACTGGAAGGCTATTTCAAGATGCCTTACCCTACACTATGCTGATAAACGTGATATGGGTACCCTTGAGTACCAAATGACCTCATTAGTGCAAGGCAATCTAACCATTCAGGAATTCTACCAGCGAGTCACTTATTTTAAATAAACTTGGATGCATGGAAGTCGGCATAGAATCGATGCATCTACTGACACGCACATATAGAGACAAAGCCCTTGCCACCTTTATAAGAGGATTAAAAGGAGATTTACCAAGACTCCTCGCAATGAAGGAACCAGCAGACCTCCCTCAGGCACTACACCTGTGCCTCAAGCTGGAAAATTAAAATTTCAGATCCCATTATGCCTTGAGCAATAATAGCCCAGGCAGGAAACCACAAGAGTTTCGGCCGCCCCTACCCCCTAGAAGGATAAATAGTGAATTTTATCCCGAATTGGCATACATGCCACAACCAGGACTGTACGCAGCCACACCCCCTAGACCTTATCAAGGTGATTATCGAGTCCAGCGTCCCCAACAGGCCAATAATTATGGCCATCAATTAAATCAATATTCCCAACCTAACCCCCAATTCCAACCAAATCAGTACTTCCCACGTCCGAATAACCCACCACCTCGTCCACCCCAAAAACCTCAACCACGACCAGAACCAATGGATATAGATCCATCCCTACGAACAAGAAACCTTAACTACATGAACAGGCCCCGTCCCAATGATCCTACTAACAAAAGACCACCTAACTCCAACCTTCCCGCACCCCCTAACAAGATACAGAGGAATTTTCACATCGAACAGACGACTGAACAAGACCAATACAACCTAGACGATTATAATCCCACTAACCAAGAGTATGAAACCAACACTAATGATACCTATAATAATAATGATAATACCTATAACAATAACAATAGTGAATTAACTAATGAATTCATAGATACAACTGACCTACATTTTTTAGAATGAATCACTCTTCGCTGCCATATATCGAGTGCAGGCTGAAGAGTGGAAACATCATAAAATTTCTCATAGATACAGGATCAACACAAAATTACATCCAACCATCCATTGTACCAAAACCCATTAAAAATGAAGAAATTTTTTTTGCAAAATCTATAGCCGGAGACATTGAAATAAAAGAACACACTTTCTTAAATCTGTTCCACATAAATAAAAAATTGAAATTTTACCTGCTACCCACACTTCGATCTTTTCATGGAATCCTCGGGAACGACAGACTCAAAGAGCGAGAAGCTGTTATTCACGTCAAAGATGACTTTATGGAAATACAAGGCAATACCAAAATAAAACTAAAACAATTCCACTCAAAAACTGTTAACAAAATCGAACTCAGTGACAATCATTTATCATCAAGTCAACAAAGTAAAGTCGATAATTTAGTAAATAATTTTTCAAATCTGTTTGCCGAACCTAATGATAAACTCGAATACACTACCAAAGTTGTAGGTGAAATCCGTACCAGCAAAGACACCCCCGTCTATACAAGATATTACCCCTACCCAATGTCGCTTAAACATGAAGTTGAATCCCAGATTAAAAAAATGTTAGACGACGGTATTATTCGACCATCAAGGTCGCCGTATAATTCACCCATTTGGGTCGTTGCAAAAAAACCCGACTCTCAGGGTAACAAACAGTACAGAATTGTAATCGACTACCGCAAACTTAACGCGATCACTGTAGCAGACCGCTACCCAATTCCACAAATTAACGAAGTACTGTCCCAGCTTCGGAAAAATAGATATTTTTCCGTTTTGGATTTGAAGAGCGGATTTCACCAAATCCCTCTCAAGGAGTCCGACATTGAGAAAACAGCTTTCTCAATAAATAATGACAAATTCGAGTTCACGAGACTGCCATTTGGACTAAAGAATGCCCCTTCAGTATTCCAACGGGCCTTAGATGACATTCTTCGCCACCAAATTTTCAAAATTTGCTACGTCTATATCGACGATATAGTTGTTTTCAGTAACTCTGAAGAAGAGCACACCCTCCACCTGCAAGAAGTTTTCAAAACGCTCGAAGATGCGAACATGAAAATTCAGTTGGACAAATGCCATTTTTTCAAGGACTCCGTAGAGTTCCTAGGATTTATTATATCCTCAAAAGGCATAACGAAAAATCCGGCAAAGGTAGAAGCAGTAGCAAAAATACCTTACCCACAAAATATAAAACAACTTCGCTCATTTCTAGGTCTCTCAGGATACTATCGCCGATTGATAAAAGATTATGCTAAGTTGGCAAAACCCTTAACCTTACTTCTAAGAGGGGAAGAGGGCCGCATATCTAAAAACAAGTCGGCTAAAATAAATATAGACTTGAACGATGAGGCAAAAGACGCCTTCAACAAAATTAAAAAATCCCTTACATCTGACGATGTCATCCTCTCATACCCTGATTTCAGTAAAGAATTCCATTTAACCACCGATGCCTCAAATTATGCCATCGGTGCAGTCCTTTCCCAAGATCAAAAACCAATTGCGTTCATTTCACGAACACTCACCAAAACCGAAGAAGCCTACGCTACGAACGAGTTCCTAGCTAAGAGTTCCTAGCTATAATATGGGCCCTGAACAATTTCAGAAATTATCTATACGGCTCAGCAAGAGTCAAAATATTCACAGATCACCAACCACTAACACAAGCCCTTAGCAACAAAAACAACAATTCTAAAATGAAACGATGGAAATCAATCCTGGAGGAATACAATCACGAACTCCACTATAAGCCTGGCACAACTAATGTCGTACCAGGTGAACCCCTTAATTCCCTATCAGTATACCAACACAGCGACGAAAGTTCATCGCATAACTTAATCCCATCTGTAGAAACCCCAATAAATGTATTTAAAAACCAAATTTTTTTGAAGATAGCCGAAGTCCCAACATATCAATTTAAAATAGTCTTTCCCACTTACGACAGACACATTTTGGAAGAACCCGATTATACCCCCGAAACCTTAAAAAACTTCCTGAAAAGATACCTTAATCCCTCCGTTGTCAACTGTATTAACACAGAGGAAAGGATTATGGGAAAAATCCAAGAGATTTACCCAATACACTTTAGCAACTACAAAATCCGATTTACACAAATGCAAGTGCAGGATATCACAAATGAGCATGAACAAGAAGAAATCATTGTAAAAACCCACAAAAGAGCACATCGAAACTGTCGGGAAAATAAAATCCAAATCCTTGAAAATTTCTACTTTCCTTCTATGACCAAAAAAATAAATAGAATAATCCAACAGTGCTCAATTTGCAAAGAAAACAAATACGACCGTAACCCCTCCAAACCAAAATTAGGAGAAACTCCCATTTCACAATTCCCAGGTCAAATTTTACACATTGATATTTACATCACTGAGCGAAATATCGTCCTCACAGCCATAGATAAATTTTCAAAGTATGCCCAAACAAAAATCCTTAGATCAAGAGCCATAGAGCACGTTAAGGAACCTCTCCGCGAACTGCTTTTCCAGTTTGGCGTACCAGAATCAGTTGTAATAGACAACGAAACGTCCTTAAATTCAGCTTCCATTCGATTCCTGTTGGAAGACACCCTAAATATACAAAACTTTAAAACACCGCCCTATGCAAGTTCCGTTAATGGTCAAGTAGAGCGATTTCATTCGACTCTTACAGTTATTATGCGTTGCTTGAAAGCAGAGCGAAGCTTCACTTCATTCGCCGAACTCCTCGATAACTCCGTTTATGAGTACAATTATACAATCCACTCAACTACCAAGAAGAAGAGTTATTACCGACCCAAGCCAATTCGAAAAGGCTAGAGCTGAAAATATAACCGAATTAAAAAATAAACAGGAAAAAGATCTTGCTTATCACAATAAATTCAGACACCCTATAAAAGTATATAATCCGGGAGATACCATTTATGTAAAAATAAACAAAAGGTTAGGCTCAAAAATATCCAAAAGATTCAAAAAAGAAATAGTAAGAGAGGATCGAAACTCAACCATCTTAACAGAATCAGGAAATGTTGTATATAAAAGCAATATAAAAAATCAAATTTAAAATTTCCTTTCCAGACTCCTCCTTATCCACATCGCTACGGCGACCATAGACATATATGACTACTCGACAGCACAGATCGTAACGATAAATGACGGACTCGCCAAAATACAGAACGGAGACTTCAGACTGATACACTAATCGACCTCGAAAAGTACGAACGATTTCGGACGGACATGCACAAATGCATTTCTTCCGAAATTCCAAAAAACCTTATCCTGTACCCTATCCTAAAACATGAACTATCCCAATCCCTCCAGATGCTAGATACCATTAAACCATTAGCAAATAGGAAAAAAGATCTTTAGATGCTTTAGGAACGGCTTGGAAATTCATAGCCGGAAGCCCAGATCACAAGGATCTAGAAATAATAATAAATAATTTGAACAAATTAAACACAAATAATAACGATCAAATAATTGTAAACGAACTTTTTAACGAGAAAATTAATAATATCACAAGCATTGTAAACAACCTTTTAAACAATATTAGAAAAGATACATATGTAGAAAATGAAACTATTATTAACCTGCAAAATAGGATAAGATTAATAAAAGAAGAATTAATTAATATTAAATACGCCATACAATGAGCAAAGGAAGGAGGGCAAAGGAAAGAGTAAGGAATTGATACCAGGAAGCAAAGCAAAAAAAAAACCAAGGAATGTACGTCCATACATATCTATCAATAGAGCGCCAACACAACTCTTTCTTTTTTTGCACTTTTAACATACATAACAGTCATCGACTGATACTCGTCGCGAAAGGTTGTGTGAACAGTTTGATCAGTGATTATCTTTGCGATTTTCTTTTGTGCTTTTCTTACATACATTGTAAGTGTTTTTCGTAGTTTTCTCCATTGTTGTTTCTGTAAGCGTGAATATTACTGATTCGGAATAACAAGTGCGTAGTAACTATGCCCCCGGGGGACCCTCGCTTGGGGATAACAGGTTCAGCCTGCTATCCTCAAGCCCAAAAACCAAAAAGAAAAAACTAATTAACTCCTCTCTCGATATATTCCCAACCCTACCAACAATTAAAAAAGTACATCCAAAATACCTAGTAGCAAGTGCCGTTAACTCACCTAAGCCTCTTAGCAAATACTCGTGTTTCGCTATCGACAAAGCACTAAAAAATATTAGCTCTGAAATAATAAGTATTTCCGAACTCAGAGACGGCAATTTACTTCTCCTAGTGAAAAACGACACCATTGCTAAAAAATACATACCAGCCACTCAATTAATAGGAGTTTGCGATGTCAAAATAGAATTCCATAAGAACCTGAACAGTTCAAAGGGAACAATATATGCACCATGCCTTAACGACATTCCAGAGTCTGAAATCCTCGAAAATCTTAAAGAACAGGGAGTTGTATCCATTTTTAAGTTCCCTAAAATCGTTGAAGGTAAACCTATACCCAGTGGAGTACATCTCTTAACCTTTGATTTATACCACCTACCCGAAAAGGTAGAAATATCTTGGTACACCACCAAAGTAAGACCCTACTATCCAAACCCTATGAAATGCAAAAATTGACACCTTCTTGGTCACACAACAAAACGTTTAGTAAGCTCCCTATCTGCGACTCGTGCGCCCTTCCCCCTCATTCACCTGATCAATGTACTCGCACATATTGTGTCAATTGTACTGGCCCTCACCCCGCATCCAACAAAGCATGTCCAAAGTTCTTGCAAATGAAGGAAATCATAAAAATAAAAACAGACAAAAAATGTTCTATGAGTGAAGCAATGAAGACATAGAGAATGCAGACTTCGCCCACATTCGACTCCTCCCCCCTTTCCTTCTCTACAATTACAAAAAGCAGTCAAAATCAGCAAAACAGTTCAAATGATCAAATCAATACAAATCAACAAAATACCTTACAACAAATAAACACAAATACCCCTAACGGTTCTAACCACATTCCAAGCGCAAAACAACAAAATAACATTGAAAACGCAGTTAATCAAAACAATAGCGTACTCGAAACTAAAGAAACACAAATGAAAACAAACAAAAACAATAACGTAGAAAACAGCGAAAAACAAGTAAACAATGGAAATGAAACAAACTTTAATAATCCAACATCGATATCAGTTGATGACTTATCAACAAATACAATTATTTCATCTTTCCTTTCCCAACTCATAACCCCCAATTTCCCTCCTACCTCCAGCTTGCCGATGCAAGACCATCCTATGGGTGATGCATCATGATGCGTGTCCTTAAATGGAACTTAAATGGTCTGTATAACAACTATGCAGACCTCAATATTCTAATTAACGATTTCTCACCCGAAATCATAGCTCTACAAGAGACTCATATTCCCTACAACAAAACAGCTTACCCACCTAACAAATATAAGAGTTATTTCCATAATAATACACAAAATACAACATCAAAACAAGGAATTGCAATTTTCGTCAAAAAAAACCATCAATCACAAAATAGTACCAACAACTTCAAACTTAGCTTCCCTGGCCATCGAAGTAGATATCGGGTTTAAATTTGTCGTCATTAACTGCTACATCCCACCCCATCAAAGTTTCACAGCTTTGGATATAGTAACGAAAAGCACAACATCAAATGGAACGGTGACGCACAAAAGGAATTTATCGTGGACTTGGACACATTTGGACTAACGGATGGGGCTTGGACATTAGAGTTGACGGTTGTTTGTTGCTGGATTTGGGATTGGGATTGGGGTTTTATATTAAATGCTTCAATCTTTACATCTTTTGACTTTTCCTGCCGTTTATTATATTTCGGAAAATCGAATTTCCCCAAAAAAAATTCATATAAAAGGAATTAAAAACAGTATAAAATTATTAAAATATAGCTAATATATCAGTAATTATGTATTTCTCTAATAACTAAATAAGAAGATTTAAATTCAAAACTCATGTATTAATTCATGAAACATTTATTATTTTAGTATCTGTGCGTTGTAATAGCATCGATTAGTATATGTGTTCATGTGTGGTGATTGGTATGTTGGATTTAGATATCCTGCCAAAAAAAAACAAAATGTATATTGTAAT
The DNA here is from genome assembly GCA_964058755.1 of Campiglossa producta. Taxonomy (NCBI): domain Eukaryota; kingdom Metazoa; phylum Arthropoda; class Insecta; order Diptera; family Tephritidae; genus Campiglossa; species Campiglossa producta. The sequence continues at coordinate 108,912,497 of CAXKVI010000001.1, read as the reverse complement.
AATATAGCGTGTGTTTAATATGGAATTGAGAGTATTAAATCCAACAAGATAATTCAATCTTTGAAGTGAAAAAAAAAGGTTTAAAAAAATAGGTTTTATTTAGGTAAAGAAAAAATAGAAAATCAAAAGGCAAACATTTTGTTTAAAAAAAAAGGTATTTTGCTTACAAGCATTGGTGTGTGTGGTGCTGCCTTGGCGAAGGTCATGTGACGGCGATAAGTCCGTATCTTTATATCGTCTTGTCCATTTTCAGTACTTGTACTGTACCTTAGGTGTAGCACGACATGCCCGGTGACGAATCACTAAGTGTGGATGCCACACCTCCCTACTCTCATCGTGACGAATTGTTGCAAACCTCACTTACCGATATTGCTGGACCATCGGTAAGGTAGCTTGAACAGGTCGTCACGATCTCCTACCTAGCAGTGTGTCATACCAAGTACCACCTTGTCGGATTAAAACCCAAGAAGGGTACCCTGGTATAGTCACCCAGCTTCCTCCTACTCTATTTGTCATGATGCTACAAGCTATCAGGATAAATCCGAATAGCGCTGACATCGTGACGGTCCCTGTCCAAAGTCAAAAGAAGGAAATTAAAGCAATTAGAGATAGATAAACAAAATAATAGCGGAGCAAAAAAAAACAAAAAAAGGAAGGAAGTTAATGATTTAATTATGGAATTGAAGTTACTAATTTAATTATTGATGGAAAAGAATAGAAGTTGTGGTTTGTTACGAAAGGAAAGGACAAGGTAAGCATATGTCAACATACAAAAGTACGTTCTTTTATTTGCTTGGCCTTAGATGCACAAATACACAATTATCTGTGTACAGATACACCTACGTGCCTGCAATTTTGCTATTTGGCTTGTCATGGAGATTGGCCATGAAATACAACCAATCGCGCCGCAAGGCGTGCCAGGGAATACATGGTCGGGATATGGACAACTTACCAAGATTTTCCTGGGGTCTGGGTATACCAAAAAAAGGTTGCTGGTCGGGACCGTTCCTGGCCGTGTGGAACTTCAATTTAATAATGTTTGCCGCGAACCTTTTCAACTTTGCGCGATTTCTGGGCTTAAAGGTCGGTTTCCAAATCCGCGCACTTCACCACAAAAGAAAAACTTTTACCTTTTGACACACTTATGGCACAGTTTTAACGCAACTTTGGCCCGTTGACTACTTTGATACCCTTTGTATACCTTCCGCCGTGGTAAGAAAAGCTACCTTTTGGGGAAAGTTTCCATACATGAATATATCTAAGCATTCGTTTTCCCACATTCTCGAATACACACTCATGCATTCACACAACATGCTAATATGGACCTTTCTTTCTAACATAGATATAATGTTGCTAGGCGTTCAGCAACATTGCCTCTGTTACTGTGTCTGTTGTTAACAGCAAACATCACTGCTATTTACAACAGTAGCACAAGCAATGTTGCGATATGTTGACAGCATGGTGAAAGGCTGTCGTTACAGGCTCGCAACCGCCGATGGTGCCTGCACTATGGAGCGTGTGCGTAAAAAAAAATTTTCAACGCAGCCTATCACTACCAACTCCTTTGCGTCCAACGTGTGGCCTCGACCCACGACTCAATGCCGGGCTTAATCTAGATAATGTTCATGATTTTGAGACTCATATGTGTCTATTGGAAAACGTCGCTCGGTGTCTTAGAGAAGCTAGGCTAACGATAAATGTGGAAAAAAAACATGGGCATGTCGGGCTGGTACCGACGTTTCATACAGGACTATGCGACTATTGCAGCTCCTGCCTAAAGAAAAACACAATAAAGAAATTTACAATGACAGACGAGGCCATGAAGTCGTTTGAAAAACCCAGAGTTTGATTTCAGCGCCAGTGCTTACGCACCCGGAATTTAGCAGACGTTTTTATATTCAGTGCGGCGCATGGACTGACGGAGTGGGCGGGGTGTTGTTTCAACTAGACGAAGACCCATTGCCTACATGTCGGCAAAACTAAACAAAGCACAGAAAAACTACAGCATCACCGAACTTGAATGTTATGCCGCGATAGTAAGCGTAAAGCGTTTTCGACCATATGTTGAGGGAACACCGCTCACCATCATAACTAATCATGCCAGCCTCAAATGGCTTATGAATCAAAAAGATTTGTCAGGGAGATTAGCTAGATGGAGTCTAAAACTCCAAGCCTATGACTTCATTATTGAACACAGGAAAGGTGCGCAGAACGTGGTTCCCGACACACTTTCACGGATGCACATGGACGAAATACTGACGAATGACCGTGCGATAGACATATGCCTCGAGTCACCGTACTTTGAGTCGGAGGAGTACAAAGAACTTCGAAAAACGGTGACCGAAAATCAAGAAAAGCTCCCCGACCTATGTCTATGGGATGACATCGTGTACAAACGAACGCAATTCGACAGGGGGGTGGGGGACGATCTTCTAGCGGACCAGACCTGGAAGCTTTGGGTTCCGTCGGAATTGCGACCGGGGCTAGTGGAAATTTCACACGACTCACCTTCTGCTGGCCATGGTGGAATACATAAAACCCTATCCCGACTACGTCAAAAATATTATTGGCCAGACATGGTGTCTGAGTGTGCGCACATATTAATGATTGTGAAACCTGTAAGATAAATAAGACACAAAATGTATTTAAACAACCACTAATGGGAAAACAAGAGCTTACCGAACGACCTTTCCAACGTCTTTTTATTGATTTTATGGGTCCTTATCCTCGTAGTAGTGATGGTAACGTGTATGTCTTCGTGTGTTTGGACCATTTTACAAAATTCGTGTTTTTAGAACCAATGAGAAAGGCCACTTCGGCTGCTGTAATTAAGTTTTTAGAAAGAGATGTTTTCTACATTTTCGGTGTACCTGAATTTGTCCATTCAGACAATGGAAAACAGTTTGGGTCTGAAATGTTCAACAACTTTTTCGAAAAGTACGGCACAAAACACATAAAAACAGCATTTTATTCGCCTCAGGGTAACGCTGCGGAGAGGGTAAACCAATCTGTTTTACAGACCATCCGCTCCTTCATAAAGGATAACCAGAAGAACTGGGATAATTATGTTACTGATGCTGCTTTTGCCCTCCGTAGCGTTGCACATTCAGCCATAAACATGTCGCCGTACTATGCCACTTTCGGTATGCCTATGATACAGCATGCTGCATCATATGAGCTATACCGAAAGTTAGGCGCATAAAAAGATATTGATGTTGAAGTAATGAACACTAACGACAAGCAGCAACTTTTACGAGATAAGCTTATGAAAGAGCTGAAGTTGGCCCATGAAAGAAGTAGGAAAGTATATGACACAAGAAGTAGAGATGTCAAGTTTCAAATAGGACAAGTGATATACCGCCGAAACTTTAAACAAAGCTCCCAAATAGACAATTATAACGTCAAGTTAGCACCAAAGCAAGTAAAGTGCATAGTTCTAAATATTATTGGGAACTCTATGTATGAACTTGGCAATAGGAATGGGAATAAGATCGGCGTATACCATGCTAAAAATATTTTTGCAAAAACGATACAAGTTTTTCGGAGTGCAGTCCTCATGTTTATGTTTTATGTTGTTGTACTTGCTTTTTGTGTATAAATGTATCTTTCAGTGTTCATGTATATTATAAGTTTGCTATTTATTGACGCATATAATTATTAACAATTTATTTATTTATTTATTTTTGTATTTTTTGTACTAATTGACGTATACAATTATTATTACCTGACTATCCTTTTTTTTATTTTTACTAACTGACGTATGAATTTATTTTTTTTGATTATCTTTGCAATTATTACTATTTATTTATTTACTTGCCTAATACCTAATACTGTGATATTTTATTAATTTAGTTTTAGCTTTCTACCTGTGATATCTTATTCCTATCTCGTAGACACTTAGAGTATCTGCATTCCCAGTGATTTAGTATAAGTAGTATATAAATAAATTGAAATTGAATAAGGAGTAGAAATAGCCCAGTGATTTAGTTTATAAGTAGTTAACATAAATGTACATTATCTAGATTAAGCCCGGCATTGAGTCGTGGGTCGAGGCCCCACGTTGGGCGCCATTGTTATGTAGCTGGTAGTTTGTTGGGTGAGGAGTGGTGGCAAGCAGGTATGCTTGCATCCCAGGCTCAACTCAACATTCTAACAATTTCTTTATAAAAAAATGTTCTCAAATTTATCCATATACATACCTATACTCGTATCTTATCAACTATATCGTACATAAAGAGTCGTATGAATTCCAAAAAAACTAAAAAAAACTTTTAACAAAACTCTAATTAACTCTATAGCTGTATGCTCGGGGATGACTACTAATCATGATGTAATAATATAAGGTGATTTTTAAATACACTCTCTCGCTCTTACACCGCCATCTTGAACGCCATTAGCGTTTGCAATGTTGTCTCTTCAGAAAACTACTTTTTGTTCCAGAGCAAATTGTGGAATTAAAACCATACGATTCATAATTTAGTTAAAAACGCTTGTGTTGGCAACACCTTTGTTACCAATTTCCTTTTGTTCTGACACTTATATCTTTCAAATTATTCAAAACTAACAAATAACAGTTTTTTTTTTTGGAAAATTGCTCGAATTTTGTGTTGTGTAGACTATTAAGGGTAAGATGTGCTAAAAAAGCTTTTAAATATTATTGATTTCATGTATTAAATATATTTCGAGATGCAGAAAACTGGCTACTGCTGTTAAGTTGCGAAAGGTTTGTGGAGGAGCGCAGTTTCCGTTGATTTACCCCGTGTGTCCTTAGGCTTGTAGTAGGAGGCCTTCCAAGCTTTAGAAACACTACCTTGGCGCTTTTCCAGGAGCACGGCTCTTCGCCATCCAAGATGACCAAAGGCAGGTACATCAAGTTTTGGCAAATGTCAAAATAAGATGCACCTTTTACAGTCGCTGGGGATGTTCATCGTACAAAAGTCAACATGCTCCCAATGTGGTTACCCCGCTGCTAACCTGCGCTCATACAACTGGTCCGTGAATGCCAAGAGGAGGAAGACCACTGACACGGGTCGCATGCGTTATCTGAAAGTCATACGTCGCCGTTTCCGCAACGGTTTCTATAGCCAAACCCAAGAAGGCCCTTATATAATTTTATTTTAATTTTAATTTTTCCTTCCTTCTTGTTTATCTTTTTATACGTATGCATATGTTGCGTGAATAATTCAATAAATTAAATAAAATAAAAAAAAACTAAAATAAAATAAAGTAAACAAATAAAAAATAAATAAATAAAATTAGAAAAAAAAATAAGAAAAAAAAATAAAAAAAATAAGAAAAAAAAAACAATAAAACAAAATAAAGGTAAATAAAAAAATAAAATAAAAATTAAATTAAATTAAAAAATAATTTAATAATTTTTGTTCTTGTTATTTTATTTAAATTTTTTTTAATTCTATGTTTTAATGTTCATGGAAAATACTTTTTGTTTTTATTATCTTGTTTTAAGAAAATTATAATAAAAAAATGATAACAAAATAAAATAACAATTAATAAAATAAATATGTATAAATAAATATGTATAAAGGCAAAATAAATATTAAATAATTAATTAGAAATAGTAAGTACGAAGTGATTTAATTTTTTATATTGCACATAGTTCAAATGTTTGAGAAAGCACAAATAAACTTTTATGAAACCAGCAATTGTTGGTTAGGTATGCGTTTTTCTTTGAGCTTTCCAATGAATTCTTGTCAAAATTACAAAATAGGTCTCCATCATATTATTGGAACTTTCCCTTTTCGTTGAAAACTTTGTTTCATACACTACTTCGAATGGTTCTAATAAAAAAGAGCTAGAGAAAATTTCAAACTTTGATTTAATGGCTGAAGAGACCTTAAAAATGCTAAAATTACATTTACTTGCACTGAATCCCTTGAAAAATATAGTATGAAATTCACTACTATTTTACAAACGGGCCTTCTTATATGCCCCTTTCTCTTGTACTTCCTAAATACAACCGTTCAAGTTAAGACCGTTCATTTGACATCTGTCAAGATGGATATCACCTTGTGGTTACGTCATGACTACTAATTAGCTAACCTAACTCAAATTCCATGTACCTTAAAATTAGTGTCCTTATAGATACGTCTGTAATTAGATTTAATAAACTTAATGGATATATGTATATATATGTTAACATGGAACACGTTAACATTTGCTGATCGCCACTTTGAGTGATCAGCAAAAGCACAACAATAAGAGCGGAAGTGCAGCTTGGGTTGCACAATGTTTCCACAGCAAAAGCCAGACGCACCGTCAGCAACAGGAAGCCACCGCCAACACGCGCAGCACAATTTGGCAATTCGAAGAATCAACGTCAACGATTGGCCGGTGCAATTAGGTTAGCTAGTAAGCACTTTTGATAAGCTAAGTTAGTTGTAAGCTTTTCATTTTTGTAAACCTTTAGTCTGGAAATAAAGATCAACCGAAACGGTCACCAGACCGCAAAAAACGTTTTTTTTAATTCACTCAATTAAAGTCGCGTACGCGTTCCGTAATACAAATTTAACAAACAAAATAAAAGAGGCCAATGAGCCCAACTTAAATCACCAAGCGAACACAAGCTGCTTAACAAGGCTATTACTAGTAAACTATCGTCACGAGGAACAACAAGGCCCCGGCTCGAAACCCACCGAGTCCAACAAGTGTGCAGGAAAAGAGGCCCCTCAGTACCGGTCAGGAAACAGGAGATGAATTTTAGCATCAGCCGCCGCACCACCATAGTATATATGTAAGTGTAAGATAAAAGTAAAATTTCTATCGAGAAAAAATTAAGTGTTAGAAAAAGAAAAAATAATAATTTTAAATCGAATTTCCTACTGAGGAAAAATTAATTGAAATCAAATATTCTATCGAGAAAAAAATTAAGTGTTAGAAAAAGAAAAAATAATAATTTTAAATCGAATTTCCTACTGAGGAAAAATTAATGGAAATCAAATATTCTATCGATAAAAAATTAAGTGTAAGAAAAAGGAAAAAATAAATAATTTTAACTCGAATTTCCTACTGAGGAAAAATAAGTGTAAAACAAAAATAAATTTTTTTTTATCAAACCAAATTCCCCTTTGAGTAAAAATACGATAATAAATTTTTGTAATTTTTTTTATTATTAAATTTCCTTTAAAAAAAAATGCCAGTGAATCCTTCCAATCTTGTTCGGCCCCCTATTCTTAACCTACCCACAGGGCAAACCCCCCAAAACGACCCACCAAATCCTGCTATTCCATTCAATATGGACCAACTAACTAATATAGTAACAGGACCAGTAACTGACATAATGAGACAGGAAGGACGAAACATGGTCCTCAAGCGGCCCTCAACCCAAACGCTAATTTTGCGAACATAACGGACGTGACAATAGACGCAAACCATTCCAATAACATAACCGAGTTAGACAAAATTCCGGACGTAGTTAGGTGCCTACGTGAATTCTCAGGCAACCCAGGAGAGCTCAACTCGTGGAAAAAAAGCGTAGATCGAATTCTTCAGATCTACGAACCCATGAAAGGTACACCCAAATATTATGGCATTCTAAATGTCATTAGAAATAAAGTCGTGGGTCCCCCTTGGACTGGAAGGCTATTTCAAGATGCCTTACCCTACACTATGCTGATAAACGTGATATGGGTACCCTTGAGTACCAAATGACCTCATTAGTGCAAGGCAATCTCTCCATTCAGGAATTCTACCAGCGAGTCACTTATTGTAAATAAACTTGGATGCATGGAAGTCGGCATAGAATCGATGCATCTACTGACACGCACATATAGAGACAAAGCCCTTGCCACCTTTATAAGAGGATTAAAAGGAGATTTACCAAGACTCCTCGCAATGAAGGAACCAGCAGACCTCCCTCAGGCACTACACCTGTGCCTCAAGCTGGAAAATTAAAATTTCAGATCCCATTATGCCTTGAGCAATAATAGCCCAGGCAGGAAACCACAAGAGTTTCGGCCGCCCCTACCCCCTAGAAGGATAAATAGTGAATTTTATCCCGAATTGGCATACATGCCACAACCAGGACTGTACGCAGCCATACCCCCTAGACCTTATCAAGGTGATTACCGAGTCCAGCGTCCCCAACAGGCCAATAATTATGGCCATCAATTAAATCAATATTCCCAACCTAACCCCCAATTCCAACCAAATCAGTACTTCCCACGTCCGAATAACCCACCACCTCGTCCACCCCAAAAACCTCAACCACGACCAGAACCAATGGATATAGATCCATCCCTACGAACAAGAAACCTTAACTACATGAACAGGCCCCGTCCCAATGATCCTACTAACAAAAGACCACCTAACTCCAACCTTCCCGCACCCCCTAACAAGATACAGAGGAATTTTCACATCGAACAGACGACTGAACAAGACCAATACAACCTAGACGATTATAATCCCACTAACCAAGAGTATGAAACCAACACTAATGATACCTATAATAATAATGATAATACCTATAACAATAACAATAGTGAATTAACTAATGAATTCATAGATACAACTGACCTACATTTTTTAGAATGAATCACTCTTCGCTGCCATATATCGAGTGCAGGCTGAAGAGTGGAAACATCATAAAATTTCTCATAGATACAGGATCAACACAAAATTACATCCAACCATCCATTGTACCAAAACCCATTAAAAATGAAGAAATTTTTTTTGCAAAATCTATAGCCGGAGACATTGAAATAAAAGAACACACTTTCTTAAATCTGTTCCACATAAATAAAAAATTGAAATTTTACCTGCTACCCACACTTCGATCTTTTCATGGAATCCTCGGGAACGACAGCCTCAAAGAGCGAGAAGCTGTTATTCACGTCAAAGATGACTTTATGGAAATACAAGGCAATACCAAAATAAAACTAAAACAATTCCACTCAAAAACTGTTAACAAAATCGAACTCAGTGACAATCATTTATCATCAAGTCAACAAAGTAAAGTCGATAATTTAGTAAATAATTTTTCAAATCTGTTTGCCGAACCTAATGATAAACTCGAATACACTACCAAAGTTGTAGGTGAAATCCGTACCAGCAAAGACACCCCCGTCTATACAAGATATTACCCCTACCCAATGTCGCTTAAACATGAAGTTGAATCCCAGATTAAAAAAATGTTAGACGACGGTATTATTCGACCATCAAGGTCGCCGTATAATTCACCCATTTGGGTCGTTGCAAAAAAACCCGACTCTCAGGGTAACAAACAGTACAGAATTGTAATCGACTACCGCAAACTTAACGCGATCACTGTAGCAGACCGCTACCCAATTCCACAAATTAACGAAGGTCTGTCCCAGCTTCGGAAAAATAGATTTTTTTCCGTTTTGGATTTGAAGAGCGGATTTCACCAAATCCCTCTCAAGGAGTCCGACATTGAGAAAACAGCTTTCTCAATAAATAATGACAAATTCGAGTTCACGAGACTGCCATTTGGACTAAAGAATGCCCCTTCAGTATTCCAACGGGCCTTAGATGACATTCTTCGCCACCAAATTTTCAAAATTTGCTACGTCTATATCGACGATATAGTTGTTTTCAGTAACTCTGAAGAAGAGCACACCCTCCACCTGCAAGAAGTTTTCAAAACGCTCGAAGATGCGAACATGAAAATTCAGTTGGACAAATGCCATTTTTTCAAGGACTCCGTAGAGTTCCTAGGATTTATTATATCCTCAAAAGGCATAACGAAAAATCCGGCAAAGGTAGAAGCAGTAGCAAAAATACCTTACCCACAAAATATAAAACAACTTCGCTCATTTCTAGGTCTCTCAGGATACTATCGCCGATTGATAAAAGATTATGCTAAGTTGGCAAAACCCCTAACCTTACTTCTAAGAGGGGAAGAGGGCCGCATATCTAAAAACAAGTCGGCTAAAATAAATATAGACTTGAACGATGAGGCAAAAGACGCCTTCAACAAAATTAAAAAATCCCTTACATCTGACGATGTCATCCTCTCATACCCTGATTTCAGTAAAGAATTCCATTTAACCACCGATGCCTCAAATTATGCCATCGGTGCAGTCCTTTCCCAAGATCAAAAACCAATTGCCTTCATTTCACGAACACTCACCAAAACCGAAGAAGCCTACGCTACGAACGAGTTCCTAGCTAAGAGTTCCTAGCTATAATATGGGCCCTGAACAATTTCAGAAATTATCTATACGGCTCAGCAAGAGTCAAAATATTCACAGATCACCAACCACTAACACAAGCCCTTAGCAACAAAAACAACAATTCTAAAATGAAACGATGGAAATCAATCCTGGAGGAATACAATCACGAACTCCACTATAAGCCTGGCACAACTAATGTCGTACCAGGTGAACCCCTTAATTCCCTATCAGTATACCAACACAGCGACGAAAGTGCATCGCATAACTTAATCCCATCTGTAGAAACCCCAATAAATGTATTTAAAAACCAAATTTTTTTGAAGATAGCCGAAGTCCCAACATATCAATTTAAAATAGTCTTTCCCACTTACGACAGACACATTTTGGAAGAACCCGATTATACCCCCGAAACCTTAAAAAACTTCCTGAAAAGATACCTTAATCCCTCCGTTGTCAACTGTATTAAAACAGAGGAAAGAATTATGGGAAAAATCCAAGAGATTTACCCAATACACTTTAGCAACTACAAAATCCGATTTACACAAATGCAAGTGCAGGATATCACAAATGAGCATGAACAAGAAGAAATCATTGTAAAAACCCACAAAAGAGCACATCGAAACTGTCGGGAAAATAAAATCCAAATCCTTGAAAATTTCTACTTTCCTTCTATGACCAAAAAAATAAATAGAATAATCCAACAGTGCTCAATTTGCAAAGAAAACAAATACGACCGTAACCCCTCCAAACCAAAATTAGGAGAAACTCCCATTTCACAATTCCCAGGTCAAATTTTACACATTGATATTTACATCACTGAGCGAAATATCGTCCTCACAGCCATAGATAAATTTTCAAAGTATGCCCAAACAAAAATCCTTAGATCAAGAGCCATAGAGCACGTTAAGGAACCTCTCCGCGAACTGCTTTTCCAGTTTGGCGTACCAGAATCAGTTGTAATAGACAACGAAACGTCCTTAAATTCAGCTTCCATTCGATTCCTGTTGGAAGACACCCTAAATATACAAAACTTTAAAACACCGCCCTATGCAAGTTCCGTTAATGGTCAAGTAGAGCGATTTCATTCGACTCTTACAGTTATTATGCGTTGCTTGAAAGCAGAGCGAAGCTTCACTTCATTCGCCGAACTCCTCGATAACTCCGTTTATGAGTACAATTATACAATCCACTCAACTACCAAGAAGAAGAGTTATTACCGACCCAAGCCAATTCGAAAAGGCTAGAGCTGAAAATATAACCGAATTAAAAAATAAACAGGAAAAAGATCTTGCTTATCACAATAAATTCAGACACCCTATAAAAGTATATAATCCGGGAGATACCATTTATGTAAAAATAAACAAAAGGTTAGGCTCAAAAATATCCAAAAGATTCAAAAAAGAAATAGTAAGAGAGGATCGAAACTCAACCATCTTAACAGAATCAGGAAATGTTGTATATAAAAGCAATATAAAAAATCAAATTTAAAATTTCCTTTCCAGACTCCTCCTTATCCACATCGCTACGGCGACCATAGACATATATGACTACTCGACAGCACAGATCGTAACGATAAATGACGGACTCGCCAAAATACAGAACGGAGACTTCAGACTGATACACTAATCGACCTCGAAAAGTACGAACGATTTCGGACGGACATGCACAAATGCATTTCTTCCGAAATTCCAAAAAACCTTATCCTGTACCCTATCCTAAAACATGAACTATCCCAATCCCTCCAGATGCTAGATACCATTAAACCATTAGCAAATAGGAAAAAAGATCTTTAGATGCTTTAGGAACGGCTTGGAAATTCATAGCCGGAAGCCCAGATCACAAGGATCTAGAAATAGTAATAAATAATTTGAACAAATTAAACACAAATAATAACGATCAAATAATTGTAAACGAACTTTTTAACGAGAAAATTAATAATATCACAAGCATTGTAAACAACCTTTTAAACAATATTAGAAAAGATACATATGTAGAAAATGAAACTATTATTAACCTGCAAAATAGGATAAGATTAATAAAAGAAGAATTAATTAATATTAAATACGCCATACAATGGGCAAAGGAAGGAGGGCAAAGGAAAGAGTAAGGAATTGATACCAGGAAGCAAAGCAAAAAAAAACGAAGGAATGTACGTCCATACATATCTATCAATAGAGCGCCAACACAATCACACGCACATACAATTACACTTCTCTCAACTCTTTCTTTTTTTGCACTTTTAACATACATAACAGTCATCGACTGATACTCGTCGATATATTCCCAACCCTACCAACAATTAAAAAAGTACATCCAAAATACCTAGTAGCAAGTGCCGTTAACTCACCTAAGCCTCTTAGCAAATACTCGTGTTTCGCTATCGACAAAGCACTAAAAAATATTAGCTCTGAAATAATAAGTATTTCCGAACTCAGAGACGGCAATTTACTTCTCCTAGTGAAAAACAACACCATTGCTAAAAAATACATACAAGCCACTCAATTAATAGGAGTTTGCGATGTCAAAATAGAATTCCATAAGAACCTGAACAGTTCAAAGGGAACAATATATGCACCATGCCTTAACGACATTCCAGAGTCTGAAATCCTCGAAAATCTTAAAGAACAGGGAGTTGTATCCATTTTTAAGTTCCCTAAAATCGTTGAAGGTAAACCTATACCCAGTGGAGTACATCTCTTAACCTTTGATTTATACCACCTACCCGAAAAGGTAGAAATATCTTGGTACACCACCAAAGTAAGACCCTACTATCCAAACCCTATGAAATGCAAAAATTGACACCTTCTTGGTCACACAACAAAACGTTTAGTAAGCTCCCTATCTGCGACTCGTGCGCCCTTCCCCCTCATTCACCTGATCAATGTACTCGCACATATTGTGTCAATTGTACTGGCCCTCACCCCGCATCCAACAAAGCATGTCCAAAGTTCTTGCAAATGAAGGAAATCATAAAAATAAAAACAGACAAAAAATGTTCTATGAGTGAAGCAATGAAGACATAAGGAATGCAGACTTCGCCCACATTCGACTCCTCCCCCTTTCCTTCTCTACAATTACAAAAAGCAGTCAAAATCAGCAAAACAGTTCAAATGATCAAATCAATACAAATCAACAAAATACCTTACAACAAATAAACACAAATACCCCTAACGGTTCTAACCACATTCCAAGCGCAAAACAACAAAATAACATTGAAAACGCAGTTAATCAAAACAATAGCGTACTCGAAACTAAAGAAACACAAATGAAAACAAACAAAAACAATAACGTAGAAAACAGCGAAAAACAAGTAAACAATGGAAATGAAACAAACTTTAATAATCCAACATCGATATCAGTTGATGACTTATCAACAAATACAATTATTTCATCTTTCCTTTCCCAACTCATAACCCCCAATTTCCCTCCTACCTCCAGCTTGCCGATGCAAGACCATCCTATGGGTGATGCATCATGATGCGTGTCCTTAAATGGAACTTAAATGGTCTGTATAACAACTATGCAGACCTCAATATTCTAATTAACGATTTCTCACTCGAAATCATAGCTCTACAAGAGACTCATATTCCCTACAACAAAACAGCTTACCCACCTAACAAATATAAGAGTTATTTCCATAATAATACACAAAATACAACATCAAAACAAGGAATTGCAATTTTCGTCAAAAAAAAACCATCAATCACAAAATAGTACCAACAACTTCAAACTTAGCTTCCCTGGCCATCGAAGTAGATATCGGGTTTAAATTTGTCGTCATTAACTGCTACATCCCACCCCATCAAAGTTTCACAGCTTTGGATATAGTAAGCCTAATCAAGCCTTTTAACTATCCTCTCATCTTGCTAGGTGACTTTAACGCCTGGAGTCCCTTATGGGGTTCCCTTTTAGCCAACCAAAGAGGACAGCTAATTGAAGATGTAATTATGGCCCATAACCTTATAGTCCTCAACGACGGCTCTCCCACCCACTTCTCCACACACAAAACCTTTTCCCACCCAGACATAACACTTTACTCACCCTCACTTGCTCCCAAGCTATCCTCTCGAACCTTAGACGACCTCCACAGTAGCGACCATTTCCCTATTATTACCTCACTTCTTACCCCTACTTCCTATCAAGTCAAACGCAAATCTAAGTTTCTAACAGATAAAGCTGACTGGACCCGATTTTACAACCTTTCTTTAGAGCTTTCTAACAAAAAACCGTGTAAAGCAAATATTAACGCGGAAGCCGCCGCAATAAAAACAATTATTCGTACAGCGGCACATGCATCAATATCCCAAAGCTGTTCAAGACTATTCTCGGCTATATTACCCTATTGGTCAAACCATCTTTCAAGCCTTCGTAAAAACAAGCAATATCATTGGGCTAACTACAAAAAGAATAGATCCGATCACAATCTTATCAGCTATAAGAAAGCAAATTCGGATTTAGAAAAGAACTAAAAGAAGCAAAGCGGAAACACTTAGAAAATTTCACAGCTAAAATATCTCCCACCTCTATTCCCAAACAATTATGGGCCGATATAAAGACCCTCTCAGGATCCCGCCCAGCCGCCAGCATCTCCTTTATCCATTCATCACAAGGTCCCACTTACTGCCCCAAGCAAATTGCTTCTGAGTTTGCTTCTTCATGGTCAGCATATTCCGGCAATACCAACTTCCACCCCAGTTTTAACACACTTAGGCATCAGTACATTTTAGAGCCTTATCATAACCCTACCAGCTCCCGTACAGCTTTAGCGGTTGAAGTTCCCATTACACTTGATGAATTTGAGTACACCATTTCGTCAATGAGAGGCCAAACGCCTGGTGAGGACAAAATATCTTACCCTATCTTGAGAAACCTAACAGAACTCATTAAATCTAGAATCATCAACCTTTACAACGATATCTTGGTAAGAGGAACTTTCCCTCAACAATGGAAAACTTCTGCAATCATCCCTATTCCCTATAGCCTAACAAACCTCCCTCCTCAGTATCCAGCTATAGATCCATTTCCGTTCTGCCGTGCATTTCGAAAACCTTGGAAAAAATCATCTCCACTCGCATCATGTTTTTTGCTAAAGCAAACGGTCTTATAACACCTCATCAGTTTGCTTTCCAAAAAGATATAGGGGTCATCGACTCTCTAATGTACTTCGAGCATTTCGCTAAAATGTCCTTAGCATCAAAAAACCATGTGTCTATTTTAAATTTAGACTTTGAAAAAGCCTTTTGCCGAATTGGTGCCCATGTGGTGCTGGGAGTACTTAAGCGATGGAATATTGGCACGAAAATATATAATGTCATAAAATCTTTCCTAAACAATCGAAAATTCCTGGTAAGAGTAAACAATCAAAATTCTGTCATTTACAATCTCTTCAACGGTTTACCACAAGGCTCCCCACTCTCGGTTACCCTTTTTACGATAGCTTTTAACGAACTAAGCTCTATCATCTCATCGTCCACCCACATCGAGCACTTCATTTACGCAGATGACGTTGTCATATTTTCAAAAACCAAAAACTTAATTAAGGTGAACGAAACATTCGGGAAAATTTTAGATGATATTACAAAGTGGTCTCAAACAGCAGGGGCACATATAGCAATATCAAAATGTTCAACCTTCCATATCTGCAGAAAGCATCAGTGTTCCTTCCCTTCCTTATCCTTCCTTAACATCCGTATTCCCCACTCAGATACCCTAAAAATACTAGGTATATTATTTGATAATAAGCTTACTTTTAAGGACCATTGCAAGCATATTAGATTAAGCTTAGCATCTAGGCTTAACATATTAAAATATCTTTCATCTAAGCATTGCTTTGTCCATACTAATACTCTTATTAACATAACAAGATCACTAATACTATCTAAAATCGATTACGGGCTCCCCATATATGGGAACTGTGCAAAGTCACACATCAAGGTTTTAAATTCACCATACCATGCAGCAGCCAGAAGGAGCCTTCGTGCGTTTCCAACATCACCAGTCAAAGCTGTCCTTGCAGAAACTGGACTGCCCGATATCTTGAGCAGAGTGAAATACGTTACCATGATGCTGATACCAAAGATAATATATTGCAAGAATAAGCTGGTATTCGAACAAATAAATTCTGCACATCTCCAACTGGGAAAAAGTAAAACAGAATCTGTAATATCACGTTGCATGTTGCTAATAAAAGATGCTAATATTATCTCAAAACCAATATTATCGAAACCTTTGGAAAATTGGAAATTGGGAAATTATTTTAACTGACGGATCAAAAACAGATTCTACTACTACCTTTGCCATAACAAACAAACTCGGTGAAACCATCTCTGTCGGGACACTACCCAACTACTGCTCAGTATTCACAGCGGAAGCAGCTGCCTTGCTTGTAGCGGTAGAGTATGCCTCACGAAATGGAAATGAGCATATTGTCTGCACTGACAGAAAATCTTGCGTCGAAGCCATTCTAAATCCAGGAAACGATGGATGGTTGTACAAATTCGGGAGACCCTGATTCAGCATAGCTCCATCAAAATTATGTGGATACCTGGGCACATGGGCATACGCGGAAATGAAATTGCAGACAAACGAGCTAAAGAAGCGGGCAGAGAACCCCTTCACTTCTTTGAACATCTAACAAATAGCGATATCCGCAACTTGTATAGAAAGATTATGTATGAAAGTTGGCAAACAGATTGGAGAAAATATCAACATTACTACAAAATCTGCAAACCCTCCGGGTCACGATCAATTTTCCCAACAAATACACCCTGCAAAAATATACAGAACTTTGTCAGACTAAGAATCGGTCATACGATCTCAACACATGCACATCTCCTTAATGGCGAACCTCCATCATCATGCCCCTACTGTGATAGTAATATTCGCACAGTTCAGCACCTGCTCGACGACTGCCCAGGACTTCAACAGATTCGATCACGTATTTTTACTAACACAACTCCTTCAGAGCACCTAAGATGTATTAATGACAACAATATCAATATTATCTCTAACTTTGTTTCACTCTCCCAGTTAAAACTATAACTTTGTAACATATGTTTATACCTATTCACCTCTCATATGTACATAAAAATCATTTCAATCAATGTCATGCGCATGTATTTGTGGATATTACGATGTATCTGCATGGCTGACATGCAGATACATACGTACTCAATCTACGAATCTCATGCGCATACTTTTCTTTACCATAATCTCTCTAGATAAGATTAGATTTAGCAAGCCGACGGCCCTGGCAGCCAGTGCTTTAGCTTATAAGTGTAGTAATTATTCATAATTGCTTCTCTTTGTAATAAATAAAAAATAAATAAATAACATACATAATTACACTAGGCCTTGAATTTGAAATCGAAATCTAGGCCAGTGGGACAGCGATCAGCTGATTTTAAGATCAACGGCCGCTACATTAGATAGTATTAGAATTTTATTTTTTTGTTACATTTTTTTCTCGGATTTCGGATGGATCCAAAAATATCTAAAATATTTGGATAAATCCAAAAATATCTATATCGCCTTATGATTGTTTAGTTTTTTTTTTCTTTTCTTATCTTTATTTCTTTGAATTCCCCCAAATGGGATATAGTGTTTTTTTACAGGTTTTTGATTGGATCAAGTTGAACCTTTGAATACTTGTATATACATATAAAAATGTACACCGAAATTGAAGGAAACACCTTAAAGTCGTTTAAACAATTTTTGTTTTATTGTTTTTGTCAAAAATTCGCAAAACAATTGTTTCGACACGCGCGTTGTGTCATCATCAGTTGCATAGATTCAACTGGCCAAAGCAAAATAAATATAAACAAAGTAAGCCTAACTAAGTTAAACATTCAAAAATTTTTTAAAACAACTAAAAAGCTAATACGTTTAACAGGTACATATTAAGAGAGTAATAACAATAATAAAATTCAAAGCAATTGTATATATATGTATGTATATCAATAAACGAAACCATCCAAAGTTAGTTGAGAGCTGTGAAGAGACTAGAATACAGTGGGCCTGTATCACGATTTACTGAGTCATTTTTGTTTACATATATATGTAACGATTCCAATATATTTAATCTGTCAATATTCGATTCCGACTTTATTAATTGGCAATCGTCTTCACTTATAGAATGCTTATTCGATAAAGCATGTTCCGCTATTCCACTTCTCGGGTCAATGTTCTTAATATATTTCAAATGCTCATTTAATCTGATTCGTACAGAGCGAACAGACTGGTTAATATATTTTACGCCGCATATATTTCCATCGTCATTTGTCTGCAAGCACGTTATCGAATATACGCCAGGTTTGTCCATATTATCACATTTGTCCTTGGTTGATTTCAATTGGGAATTTAATTTTGTTTTTGTCTTAGGGGCCAACATAACATTTACATGCCTGTAAAGTTTTTGTAGAACAGCAAAATTATTAGAATCATAGGTCATGCTACACCAAGTCTTGTTATCCACCCCCACTGTATCAAAAAAAGAACTACTCTCCCTTCGTTCTTTTTTGTAGTGGTGCTTGATTATTATATGTAATATACAGCTGGAGCTATAGCCATTTATTTTCGCGATGCTCATCATTTTTTCTTTTTCTTTTTTGTAGTCGGAATAACTGAGAGGCACATTTACTAGCCGATGAGCCATGGAGTTAAAATATATATAAAAGATATATATAGAACTCGATATTACCCTCTATATCTCGTTTTATTTTTAAGTCCAAGAAAGGTAGCTCCTTATTCGACTCATTCTCACATGTGAACTGTATTGCTTTATTCTTCGAATTGAATAAAGTCAATGTTTCTTCGATTTTTTGCTTCCCAATAATAATGAAGCAGTCGTCAACATATCTACAATAGAAGCGTGGGATTAGAGCGCTGTGAAACAGTTGCTCTTCAAAACTGTTCATGAATAAGTTGCATAGAAAAGGACTTATGCTCAAACCCATTGGCAAGCCCTCAGTTTGTTCGTAAAAGGCGCCTCTGAACTGGAAAAACGATAAATGTATGCACGGTTAGGTCAAATAAGGCATTGGCGATTAAAGGGTTGAGATTTTGTTTGTCCAACCAAACTTTTAAGGAGTCTAAAGCACCTTTTTTCGGCACCTTGGAAAAATAAGAAGTAATATCGAAAGATGTAAAGCATTCGTTTGGATTCAGCTGTATATTTTTGACCTTTTCGATTAACTCAAGGGAGTTTTCTATAGAAAAATTATCGAAGCTCTTGAGTTGTTTAAAATAATTGCTGAACCATGATGCTATATTTGCTATAGGGGAAGTATAACCGGCGATAATGGGTCGAAATTTATTGCCAGGCTTGTGAGCCTTATATAAGCCATATAAACAAGGTACACGGACGTATGCCTTATGCATACTTTTGTCCCAACGACGACCAAACAAATCCGCATACTTTTTTCCTACACTCGATCACGTGCTTCTTCATCTTTGGGAGAGGATTCTTCACCTTAATATAATTTCCCTCCTCAATAAGCTCATTCATGCCTTTGTTATAATCAACTTCGTTTAGTACGACTACACAATTACCCTTATCGGCTTTAGTTATATATATATTTTTATCATTTAAGACCCTCATACAGTTCCGTGTGAACGTGAGCGTGAATGAGTGGAGACTTTCTATTGCGTACGCAAAGAAAATAATTCCAAATCAATTCTTTTGTGCGTTCACGCACATCAGTCAAATGACTTCGACTCTCCAAAAAATGTAAACAAAAAATCACAGTTTGACGTGGTAATTGCCAAATTTCAACACTCACTTGCGAAGGGTTTGTGTCCCTTTGCGTTCGCACACAATTCACTGTGAGATAGTAAAATATGCATTTCAAAGCATATTTAACACTTTCACTTAAGTTTAAATGCAGTAATATCAAAGATACTTTAGTTGTTTATCCACTTACGGATGATTTTTTTTGGAAAAGTGGAGTAATATCAACATATTACACAAAAGAAAATTGTTCACGCTCACCCACGTTCACGCTCAAAAATAAGTGTATATAGGGCTTTAAAGATTTTACCGCTTTGTGAAGAAGAGATGAGTTGCTGGGTATTGGATTTGATTTCGATATCGAATAAGCATTCAATAAGTGAAGACGATTGCCAATTAATAAAGTCGGAATCGAATATTGGCAGATTAAATATATATGTAAACAAAAATGACTCAGTAAATCGTGATACAGGCCCACTGTATTCGAGTCTCTTCACAGCTCTCAACTAACTTTGGATGGTTTCGTTTATTGATATACATGGGTCAATTTCAAAAAAAACGTACACAACGAGTTTTTTTTGCTTATTTTTAAAGTTTTTTCAATTCGCCTGTAAGAGTGGCCAATTTATGTAGAAATTTATGAAGAATCCGGTGGTACCTTTAGGCTCTCAAAAAAATCAATATTTTTGGATTTTTTTAGGTTTTCTATGATTTCTGTCTTGAGCGTCACATACCAAATATGTATAAAAAAATCGCTAAAAATGCAAAGCATTTTTTTCGGCATGTCACCTCTTTTCATCCGTTTCTCGTTGCTATTCAAAAACAGAATCAGTCAGTAACAATAAAAATTAAACTGAAATATACCACGATTATACCTTTCTTTCTTCTTTCTTTTTAATTCGTTATTACGCGCTTTATCGAGCTTTATTTTCTCTCGATATTTCCGTGCTCTCTCAGCCGCCGTTAATTTTGTTGTTTTACTCTTGAAAATTAAAAAATAAAATCAAAATTAAGCATTTTAAGCTATGAAGCAATATGTATCAAAAGTGACGCTCATGACATTTTTGCCTATTTTGGTTTTTTTCCGTAGGCAATTTATTTCCCAAATTCACAAATTATAAAAAAATTAGTTGAAACCATGTAAACAATAATTGTCAACTTAAATTTTTTACATTTAATATATTCACTTTTAAAAAAATTAGCGTGACGCTCATGACATTTTATCGCGCCCTTACCATGGTGTTCACAAAAACTACGCAAATGCACACTTTTTTTAATAGATTTTTTTTTCGCTTTTTCACTTTTTAATATTTAATGTTTGTACTTTCCTTACGTAGTTTACTTTATTTAAATGCAAACTCAAAACTGGTAATATTTCTTGATGTATAAAAAAGTGACGCTCAATACAAATTGTGGGGACAACCTTTCTTCGCAACGCCAAATTCGCACTAATTAATTTTTGACAACTATAACAAATCAAAACTAAAGAAAGAAACCCAATAATTCGAAAACAGTTATTAAATGTTACATATTTACTTTTTTTCTTGATTTTATTTTATTTTGTTTACTAAAAATTCTAACGGGGGACACATGCTTTTGTATGAAAGGAGTCAGAGGGAGAAACAAAGCACCATTCTAAACAAACAAAAAAACAAACATACAAATTTGAGAATAACGTTTTTTGGTTACATATTCCTCCATGATCATTCTCACATTTTTGTTTTTTTTTTTTTGATATTTTTTTTTACCTAAAATAGTAGTGTAAAGTGCAGGGACACAAAAATTTCGTTTTTTTTGAAATTGACCCACATACATATTGTAATATAGCTTAGCACACTTATGTGTACTGACCATAAGTACTTAGCACACTTATGTGTACTGACCATAAGTACTTAGCACACTTATGTGTCCTGACCATAAGTAGTTGTAATATTATAGTGGTTTTAAACGTTCCAGCATATGCTGGCCAGCATTGTATATGTGTGCGATTCGGGTGCTTGACGTTGCCCGCAAATGTTCATGCAAATGAATGTCATGCGCCATTTGAATTGAGTGTTCGTAGCGTGCGCACGTAAATGCCGTCGTCGGAGGATGATTTTTTGTTGCTCGCAACTGCAATTGATTTTCTTCCGTACACTTGTTCATCTCGAATGTCAACACAACTGAATATTGCATGTCAAGCAGACTGATAAACGTTCATGCAAAACGCAAAAATAAAAAATTTTTGATTTTCATCATGCAAGAACCGACAACAAGTAGGTGTGACACGAAGCAGGTACGTGTGTCACCCGAATCGCACACATATACAATGCTGGCCAGCATGCTGGAGCGTTTAATCACCCTATTACACTTTCTCTCGAACGCACCATTGTGAACAAATCCTAACTATAGAATTATCGATATATGAATATTGGTTTCTATGGAAAGTTATGGTCAAAATATCGAAAAATGACCCACGGCACGCATTTTTGCGCACGTTTTTAGGTACAGCCTAATAAAATTACAACAACCACATGAAAACTTGCCACTTTGATTGCAAATATCTCTTCAGAGAAGCAAAATATTAAAAAGCGCTTCCGGATTCGTGATCCTGAGG
Source organism: Campiglossa producta (assembly GCA_964058755.1). Taxonomy (NCBI): domain Eukaryota; kingdom Metazoa; phylum Arthropoda; class Insecta; order Diptera; family Tephritidae; genus Campiglossa; species Campiglossa producta. The sequence continues at coordinate 108,890,023 of CAXKVI010000001.1, read as the reverse complement.
CCAACCCCCGTCTTTTGAGCTATCTCCCATAATTTTAGCTAATTTATTAGCAGTTGATACCTAAGGGAAACAAATACCCATTTTTACTTTGATTATTTGATGTTCTAAGCTTTTCTCGATTTTTTTTTAAGTTTAATTCACTTATGAAATTTTTAGGGGGTTAAATATATTTTTCAAACAGTTGAAAGAGAAAAATATCCCCAATCGTCTCATTTAAAGCAAAGCTGTAATTAGACGCTGGCAAGTATAAGTATAATTGACAGAACTCTGATTTTTTTTCAATTTTCCTTGCTTAAAAAATAAAATAAGAACGAAAAATTATAAAAAAGAAACAGTTTTCAATTTTTGCTTCCACCGAGAATCGAATATAGGTGTCCTGCAAGTAGTAAACATTTATACCCATGCTGGTATAAAAAGGGTACAATTAGTCTCTTCATAGGACATGCTCGAAGAAATGTGACCAATTTATTCCATCTAAAAGAGACTAAAAAAGTAGTAGTCTACTTTTCCTCTGGATTGATCCCGGACCAATCGTATTTTTTGCAGGGAAATACCAAACGAACTTTTACTAATGCACCTTTTTACATAAGTAACTCCACTTTTTGTATGAAGCCACATTTTTTACTTTGATAATTTAATGTGCTAAGCTTTTTCGATTTTTAAATAGTTTTTTTACTTATCAAATTTTTAGAGAAATAAAATATTGGAAAAGTATATCTTCGAAGCAGAAAATTTATTTTTCATACAAAAAAGTGAAGTTAGTTATATCGAATTAAAAATTTTGATCCCAACATCAAAAAATTTGTTTAAAAGAAAAATATTAAAATGCATGCACAGGAATGTAAAGCAGGAGTTATTAGCTTTCAAATGTTGTTAAAAAAATCTGTAGCAATACTACAAGCCGAAACATAATAATTTCAGTTGGTACATGTTTCATCACCTTAGGAAAAATTGCAGTATCTATATATTAATACGCTAACACTCTCCGCATACAAACTTTCGTAGCCCAATTTAGTATAGTATTTATGGATAGATCCCTATAAAAGTTATATTGGAAACTTAGAATGGACTAATCTGCTGTCTCACCAAAAAAAATTAGTTTATTTATTATTAAACAAAAAAGAGGTCTCCAAACTCTCCAGCTATTTTGTTATCCCCACATTCTGTTATACCCGCACTATACATCTTTATTCAGCACTCTTATAAAACTCCCAAAACCACATCCATCCGCTCATTCTCTTACACACGCACGTACATATCTATGCAATGATCCAGCAGCTGCCACTTGCTTTTATTTTTGTGCCAAAAAAAAAACAGAAAAATGTACCAAATCATATCCTCTTCGCCATCGTAACACCATTTGTAAGCTAAGAAATCCAGCTTCACTTCTGGCTTTACATATTTAACTTTTTGCCTTTTGGTAAAGTTTATTTTTTTAACGATAAAATTTTGTAAGAAAATTTCACAATGTTAAGATCGAAATTTTAATAACGTACGGACTTTAACAAAAGAACAATTTTACATGACACTAATGCCGATTTCGTTGAACATGTTTACACCCTTGCACAGAACACTGTAAAAGTGTGATAGAATATACCTACGGTGACCATAAATTTTTTTTGAAAAAACAGAACTCTTTTTACTTAAGGCTTGGTGTTGCCTTCACGTGAAAATTTCGCTACCCGGCTAAAAACTATTTGGGGTTACACTCTCAATATTTGGAATAAAAAAGTGTTTTTCATGACGTAATCATCTCTTTGAAGTAAAAAATGTTGCCAACGTCTTAGAAACATTGAAATTGCAATCTCAAATAATTTCAACCAAAGTGCATCAATTGAAAGTCATTTTTTAAGTATATTTTTCCTTTTTGTGAATAGTATTTCTTGATGGTGAGAGACATTTCCTTGTTAATTTAAAACCTACCATAACCACGGCTGCGAAATGTACCATTTTTGGTACGAATCTTTTTCGGGGACGGAACTTCAAAATTTGGTACGTTTTTGCATTTTAACGTACTCAATTTTTGATTTCGCTGAAGCACTTGACCGCATTAAAAATAAACTAAATTATTTTTAAAATATTTTGAAAGATTTTAAATTTTTTCATAAAGTTTTAAAATTATTGAGAAACTAACTTTACAGAGCTACTCATTACATTTATTAAAAAAGGTTGCCGGCACAAAAAAGCAGAACAAAAACAGAACATTTGCTTAAAAACAGAACATTTCTGTTATTTTCCTTAGAAAAAACAAATACGCATAACAAGCTATTTAAAACAGAACTGTTCTGCCAAAAACAGAACGGATGGTCACCGTAAATATACCCGTTCTACATGAATCTGCTATCGATGAAACGAAAAAACAAACACTGACCCGTTTGCTACGCTATGTGCATGAATAATTAGGTTTCGCTCATCACCCATATTTAATTCTTAATTCTTAAGTAAAATTTTCGTCAGCTGATTTTCAACCAGCTACCCTGTCAAAGCTTCTACCTTTTTTTACGAAATACCCATCTTTACTTTGATTATTTGATGTTCTAAGCTTTTCTCGATTATTTAAAAGTTTAATTCACTAATAAAATTTTTAGGGGGATAAATATTGGAAAAGTATGTTTTCTAAGCAGAAAATATATTTTTCATACAGTTGAAGATTGGCCAGAAAAATATCCCCAATTGTCTCATTTAGAACAGAGCTGTAATTAGACGCTGACAAGTATAAGTAGTTCCTGGCGTCATGGTGGACACCTCGATTGTCAGAACTCTGATTTTTATCAGTTTTCCTTGCTTTAAAACATAAAAATTCCAAAAAAAAAAAACAATTTTTAAATTTTTGCCCTCGCCGAGAAACGAAGTCAGGTGTCCTGCAAGTAGTAAACATTTATACCCATTCTGGTATAAAAAGGGTATAATTAGTCTCTTCATAGGACATGCTCGAACAAATGTGACCAATTCATTCCATCTAAAAGATACTAAAAAAGTAGTAGTCTACTATTCCTCTGCGATTAATCCCGGACTAATCGCCCTTTTTTGGAGGGAAATACCACACGAACTTTTACTAAAGTACTAAAGTACCGTTTTAGCTCCACTTTTTTGTATGAAAAAACTTTTCCAACTTTGATAATTTGATATGTTAAGCTTTTTCTATTTATTTTTTTTCCACGTATGAAATTTTTAGAGCAATAAAATATTGGAAAAGTATATTTTCTAAGCAGAAAATGTATTTTTCAAACTAAAAATATGTATGCGTGAAGCAAGAAGAAAAAACGGTACCTTGCAAATTGCACATTCATCGAAACTCCGACAAACACTTCCCGCATAAACTCTGCGCTTCGAAAACCGTCCCCACCCTTTTTCGCGCTCATTACTCTCACATGAACGTACATAAGTATACAGCGATCCAGGCAGCTGCCACTTGCCTTCATTTTTGTGCCAAAAAAAAGAAAAAAACAAAGTGTAGCGAATCAAATAAATATCTTTGCATCCTCGCCATCTTCACACCATCATCATTCACATAATTCACATAATCCAACACAGAGCCAAAAATGCCTAATAAAATTAATAAGATTGTCTTTATGAACGGTTTTCAGGCTCAGGGGTAGTCAAGACGGCGGAAACGAAAAAAAACCATACGCAAATCTATTTGGTTTAATGAGGAAATTCTTATTGATATTATCAAGTGCAATTTCTTCTTTTTTCTTTGCGATTTCTTTTTATATGTGTTATTAATAAGAAAATCTTCTCGAAATTTCTGTCAAAATATTGAAAAAAAAGCTGAAAGAGAAAAACTTCTTATTTTAATAAGATGATCCTAGGGTTCCTAACAATAAGATTTGACTTATTAATGTTTTCAAAGGGAAAACATATTTCCGCATAATTGTATGTGTTAATAAGACGATCTTAGGGTTCCTAACAAGAAGATATGACTTATTAACAGATTTCCGCATAATTGTATGTGTTAATAAGACGATCTTAGGGTTCCTAACAAGAAGATCTGACTTATTAACTGATTTCCGCATAATTGTATGTGTTAATAAGACGATCTTAGGGTTCCTAACAAGAAGATTTGACTTATTAATGTTTTCAAAGGGAAAACATATTTCCGGATAATTGTATGTGTTAATAAGATGATCTTAGGGTTCCTAACAAGAAGATTTGACTTATTAACAGATTTCCGCATAATTGTATGTGTTAATAAGACGATCTTAGGATTCCTAACAAGAAGATTTGACTTATTAATGTTTTCAAAGGGAAAACATATTTCCGCATAATTGTATGTGTTAATAATACGATCTTAGGGTTCCTAACAAGAAGATTTGACTTATTAACAGATTTCCGCATAATTGTATGTGTTAATAAGACGATCTTAGGGTTCCTAACAAGAAGATTTGACTTATTAATGTTTTCAAAGGGAAAACATATTTCCGCATAATTGTATGTGTTAATAAGACGATCTTAGGGTTCCTAACAAGAAGATTTGACTAATTAACAGATTTCCGCATAATTGTATGTGTTAATAAGACGATCTTAGGGTTCCTGACAAGAAGATTTGACTTATTAATATTTTCAAAGGGAAATCTTGCATCATCATCAGCAGACATCATGTAGAACAATTACACGCTGAGAAGCAGAAGTACCCGATGGCTCGATGGTAAGCACCTGTGTTCAGCATTCACCATGTTTACACCCTTGCACAGAATACTGTAAAAGGGTGATAAAAGTGTACCCGTTCTACATGAAACTGCTATATCGATAAAACGAACAAAAAACATTGCCCGTTTGCTATGCTATGTGCATGAATAATTAGGTTTCGCTTATCAACCATATTCAATTGTTATTGCAAAATCCAATTTTTTTCACCAAATTTATCTGTCAAATAAAATTTTCGTCAGCTGATTTTCAGTGCAACCAACTACACTGTCAAAGCTTCAGTGGGTAAAAAGTGTGAGTTTTTTAGGAAATGAAAACATATTCTGTTTGACGTTTTACCTTCATTTTGCAAACGAAAACGGAAAATTTAAGAGTGCAAAAAATGCGCATTTTTTGATGAAACGAAATCACCATAACTCTACTTTTTTTTACGAAAAACACATTTTGGGTATTTGTTTCCTTTAGGGGTCAACCGCTAATAAATTAGCTAAAATTATGGGAGATAGCTCAAAAGACAGGTTTTGGCCTCAGGATCACGAGTCCGGAAGCGCTTTTTAATTATTTGTTTCTATGGAAAGTTATCGTCAAAATATCGAAAAATGACCCACGGCACGCATTTTTGCGCACGTTTTTAGGTACAGCCTAATAAAATTACAACAACCACATGAAAACTTGCCACTTTGATTGCAAATATCTCTTCAGAGAAGCAAAATATTAAAAAGCGCTTCCGGATTCGTGATCCTGAGGCCAAACCCCGTCTTTTGAGCTATCTCCCACAATTTTAGCTAATTTATTAGCAGTTGATACCTAAGGGAAACAAATACCCATTTTTACTTTGATTATTTGATGTTCTAAGCTTTTCTCGATTTTTTTTTTAAGTTTAATTCACTTATGAAATTTTTAGGGGGTTAAATATTGGAAAAGTATATTTTCTAAGCAGAAAATATATTTTTCAAACAGTTGAAAGAGAAAAATATCCCCAATCGTCTCATTTAAAGCAAAGCTGTAATTAGACGCTCGCAAGTATAAGTATAATTGACAGAACTCTGATTTTTTTTCAATTTTCCTTGCTTAAAAAATAAAATAAGAACGAAAAATTATAAAACAGAAACAGTTTTCAATTTTTGCTTCCACCGAGAATCGAATATAGGTGTCCTGCAAGTAGTAAACATTTATACCCATGCTGGTATAAAAAGGGTACAATTAGTCTCTTCATAGGACATGCTCGAAGAAATGTGACCAATTTATTCCATCTAAAAGAGACTAAAAAAGTAGTAGTCTACTTTTCCTCTGGATTGATCCCGGACCAATCGTATTTTTTGCAGGGAAATACCAAACGAACTTTTACTAATGCACCTTTTTACATAAGTAACTCCACTTTTTGTATGAAGCCACATTTTTTACTTTGATAATTTAATGTGCTAAGCTTTTTCGATTTTTAAATAGTTTTTTTACTTATCAAATTTTTAGAGAAATAAAATATTGGAAAAGTATATCTTCGAAGCAGAAAATTTATTTTTCATACAAAAAAGTGAAGTTAGTTATATCGAATTAAAAATTTTGATCCCAACATCAAAAAATTTGTTTAAAAGAAAAATATTAAAATGCATGCACAGGAATGTAAAGCAGGAGTTATTAGCTTTCAAATGTTGTTAAAAAAATCTGTAGCAATACTACAAGCCGAAACATAATAATTTCAGTTGGTACATGTTTCATCACCTTAGGAAAAATTGCAGTATCTATATATTAATACGCTAACACTCTCCGCATACAAACTTTCGTAGCCCAATTTAGTATAGTATTTATGGATAGATCCCTATAAAAGTTATATTGGAAACTTAGAATGGACTAATCTGCTGTCTCACCAAAAAAAATTAGTTTATTTATTATTAAACAAAAAAGAGGTCTCCAAACTCTCCAGCTATTTTGTTATCCCCACATTCTGTTATACCCGCACTATACATCTTTATTCAGAACTCTTATAAAACTCCCAAAACCACATCCATCCGCTCATTCTCTTACACACGCACGTACATATCTATGCAATGATCCAGCAGCTGCCACTTGCTTTTATTTTTGTGCCAAAAAAAAAACAGAAAAATGTACCAAATCATATCCTCTTCGCCATCGTAACACCATTTGTAAGCTAAGAAATCCAGCTTCACTTCTGGCTTTACATATTTAACTTTTTGCCTTTTGGTAAAGTTTATTTTTTTAACGATAAAATTTTGTAAGAAAATTTCACAATGTTAAGATCGAAATTTTAATAACGTACGGACTTTAACAAAAGAACAATTTTACATGACACTAATGCCGATTTCGTTGAACATGTTTACACCCTTGCACAGAACACTGTAAAAGTGTGATAGAATATACCTACGGTGACCATAAATTTTTTTTGAAAAAACAGAACTCTTTTTACTTAAGGCTTGGTGTTGCCTTCACGTGAAAATTTCGCTACCCGGCTAAAAACTATTTGGGGTTACACTCTCAATATTTGGAATAAAAAAGTGTTTTTCATGACGTAATCATCTCTTTGCAGTAAAAAATGTTGCCAACGTCTTAGAAACATTGAAATTGCAATCTCAAATAATTTCAACCAAAGTGCATCAATTGAAAGTCATTTTTTAAGTATATTTTTACTTTTTGTGAATAGTATTTCTTGACGGTGAGAGACATTTCCTTGTTAATTTAAAACCTACCATAACCACGGCTGCGAAATGTACCATTTTTGGTACGAATCTTTTTCGGGGACGGAACTTCAAAATTTGGTACGTTTTTGCATTTTAACGTACTCAATTTTTGATTTCGCTGAAGCACTTGACCGCATTAAAAATAAACTAAATTATTTTTAAAATATTTTGAAAGATTTTAAATTTTTTCATAAAGTTTTAAAATTATTGAGAAACTAACTTTACAGAGCTACTCATTACATTTATTAAAAAAGGTTGCCGGCACAAAAAAGCAGAACAAAAACAGAACATTTGCTTAAAAACAGAACATTTCTGTTATTTTCCTTAGAAAAAACAAATACGCATAACAAGCTCCTTAAAACAGAACTGTTCTGCCAAAAACAGAACGGATGGTCACCGTAAATATACCCGTTCTACATGAATCTGCTATCGATGAAACGAAAAAACAAACACTGACCCGTTTGCTACGCTATGTGCATGAATAATTAGGTTTCGCTCATCACCCATATTTAATTCTTAATTCTTAAGTAAAATTTTCGTCAGCTGATTTTCAACCAGCTACCCTGTCAAAGCTTCTACCTTTTTTTACGAAATACCCATTTTTACTTTGATTATTTGATGTTCTAAGCTTTTCTCGATTATTTAAAAGTTTAATTCACTAATAAAATTTTTAGGGGGATAAATATTGGAAAAGTATGTTTTCTAAGCAGAAAATATATTTTTCATACAGTTGAAGATTGGCCAGAAAAATATCCCCAATTGTCTCATTTAGAACAGAGCTGTAATTAGACGCTGACAAGTATAAGTAGTTCCTGGCGTCATGGTGGACACCTCGATTGTCAGAACTCTGATTTTTATCAGTTTTCCTTGCTTTAAAACATAAAAATTCCAAAAAAAAAAAAACAATTTTTAAATTTTTGCCCTCGCCGAGAAACGAAGTCAGGTGTCCTGCAAGTAGTAAACATTTATACCCATTCTGGTATAAAAAGGGTATAATTAGTCTCTTCATAGGACATGCTCGAACAAATGTGACCAATTCATTCCATCTAAAAGATACTAAAAAAGTAGTAGTCTACTATTCCTCTGCGATTAATCCCGGACTAATCGCCCTTTTTTGGAGGGAAATACCACACGAACTTTTACTAAAGTACTAAAGTACCGTTTTTTGTATGAAAAAACTTTTCCAACTTTGATAATTTGATATGTTAAGCTTTTTCTATTTATTTTTTTTCCACGTATGAAATTTTTAGAGCAATAAAATATTGGAAAAGTATATTTTCTAAGCAGAAAATGTATTTTTCAAACTAAAAATATGTATGCGTGAAGCAAGAAGAAAAAACGGTACCTTGCAAATTGCACATTCATCGAAACTCCGACAAACACTTCCCGCATAAACTCTGCGCTTCGAAAACCGTCCCCACCCTTTTTCGCGCTCATTACTCTCACATGAACGTACATAAGTATACAGCGATCCAGGCAGCTGCCACTTGCCTTCATTTTTGTGCCAAAAAAAAGAAAAAAACAAAGTGTAGCGAATCAAATAAATATCTTTGCATCCTCGCCATCTTCACACCATCATCATTCATATAATTCACATAATCCAACACAGAGCCAAAAATGCCTAATAAAATTAATAAGATTGTCTTTATGAACGGTTTTCAGGCTCAGGGGTAGTCAAGTCGGCGGAAACGAAAAAAAACCATACGCAAATCTATTTGGTTTAATGAGGAAATTCTTATTGATATTATCAAGTGCAATTTCTTCTTTTTTCTTTGCGATTTCTTTTTATATGTGTTATTAATAAGAAAATCTTCTCGAAATTTCTGTCAAAATATTGAAAAAAAAGCTGAAAGAGAAAAACTTCTTATTTTAATAAGATGATCCTAGGGTTCCTAACAATAAGATTTGACTTATTAATGTTTTCAAAGGGAAAACATATTTCCGCATAATTGTATGTGTTAATAAGACGATCTTAGGGTTCCTAACAAGAAGATCTGACTTATTAACAGATTTCCGCATAATTGTATGTGTTAATAAGACGATCTTAGGGTTCCTAACAAGAAGATCTGACTTATTAACTGATTTCCGCATAATTGTATGTGTTAATAAGACGATCTTAGGGTTCCTAACAAGAAGATTTGACTTATTAATGTTTTCAAAGGGAAAACATATTTCCGCATAATTGTATGTGTTAATAAGACGATCTTAGGGTTCCTAACAAGAAGATTTGACTTATTAACAGATTTCCGCATAATTGTATGTGTTAATAAGACGATCTTAGGGTTCCTAACAAGAAGATTTGACTTATTAATGTTTTCAAAGGGAAAACATATTTCCGCATAATTGTATGTGTTAATAAGACGATCTTAGGGTTCCTAACAAGAAGATTTGACTTATTAACAGATTTCCGCATAATCGTATGTGTTAATAAGACGATCTTAGGGTTCCTAACAAGAAGATTTGACTTATTAATGTTTTCAAAGGGAAAACATATTTCCGCATAATTGTATGTGTTAATAAGACGATCTTAGGGTTCCTAACAAGAAGATTTGACTAATTAACAGATTTCCGCATAATTGTATGTGTTAATAAGACGATCTTAGGGTTCCTGACAAGAAGATTTGACTTATTAATATTTTCAAAGGGAAATCTTGCATCATCATCAGCAGACATCATGTAGAACAATTATACGCTGAGAAGCAGAAGTACCCGATGGCTCGATGGTAAGCACCTGTGTTCAGCATTCAATATGTGGTTAGTTCGATTCGCGGTGGAGGCAATATGGCAAGTGTGGAAGGCAATGTAAGGAAGAGTGCGGTGAGATGGCTTGAAGGAAATATAAAAAGGCAACATAAGAAGGTAAAGGCAATACAAGGGAAATCTAAAACTGAATCGTAACTGATAATCTGAAGTTTTCGAAGACAATATAAGAACTCTGAAATATAATTTTTATTTTCTTCTCAATAATATGTGATTTCATTTTGAAAACATTAATAAGTCGAATCTTCTTGTTAGGAACCCTAAGAAATCAGTTCGTTTTCTGCAAGATTTCGCTTTGAAAACATTAATAAGTCATATCTTCTTGCTAGGAACCCTAAGAAATCAGTTCGTTTTCTGCAAGATTTCCCTTTGAAAACATTAAAAAGTCAAATCTTATTAACACATACAATTATGCGGAAATCTGTTAATAAGTCAAATCTTCTTGTTAGGAACCCTAAGATCGTCTTATTAACACATACAATTATGCGGAAATATGTTTTCCCTTTGAAAACATTAAAAAGTCAAATCTTCTTGTTAGGAACCCTAAGATCGTCTTATTAACACATACAATTACGCGGAAATATGTTTTCCCTTTGAAAACATTAATAAGTCGAATCTTCTTGTTAGGAACCCTAATAAATCAGTACGCTTTTTGCTAGATTTCTCTTTGTAAAGATTAATAAGATTTTCTCTTCAAAAATAAAAAGAACTTCTTCTTGAAGAAAATATAGTGATATCATATGACTTTTGTTCTATTTTATTAGGCAGTGTTGGCTCTGTGAAGGTTTTTCGCTGAGCACTTCTTTATTTAGTTTTTTGTCCATTAAAAAGTTTATATTTTTAACGATATGGTTTTTTTAAAGTAAAATTCCACAAGGTTACGATAAAAAAAGTACCATTATATATCGAAATATTATAAGCCCATACCGGGTTTTGGTGCAATTTAAATTAAAAACTTATTTTTTATGTAAGAATTAATGTAAGTTTAATATAATTTGTAATAGTAAGTGTCTGCTGTACCTTAGACATAAACAAACAAATAAAAAAATAAATAAAACAATAAAAAAAAACAATAAAAAAAAAATCTGTTGTAGATATATCCTAATGTATTGTCGTCAGCTTTTCTGTTGTACTACTTTGCTGCACCACCCTAATGTGAAGATTTTTTGTATGGTATCACTTAATCCAAATTTGCATTTGTCACGAGGGATCCACTTACTTCGTTTTGTTGTGAACGGGGAATATGTATATTAAGGGAGAGTTGAAGAAAATTTCAGATGGTCGAATTTCGACCACGGGCGATCCTAGTTGTTATTACTCTCTTAATATGTACCTGTTAAACGTATTAGCTTTTTAGTTGTTTTAAACAAATTTTTAATGTTTAACTTAGTTAGGCTTACTTTGTTTATATTTATTTTGCTTTGGCCAGTTGAATCTATGCAACTGATGATGACACAACGCGCGTGTCGAAACAATTGTTTTGGGAATTTTTGACAAAAACAAAACAAAAATTGTTTAAACGACTTTAAGGTGTTTCCTTCAATTTCGGTGTACATTGTTGTGAATCGTTTAGCGCTCAAAGCTTATTATTTAGATATACATATATCCATTAAGTTTAACAAAGTTTGTTTTGCATTTAATATTTTTTCGGGTATTATTTCCTTTTTATTAAATCTAATTACAGACGTATCTATAAGGACACTAATTTTAAGGTACATGAATTTTGAGTTATAGGTTAACTAATTAGTAGTCATCCCCGAGCATACAGCTATAGAGTTAATTAGAGTTTTGTTAAAAGTTTTTTTAGTTTTTTTGGAATTCATACGACTCTTTATGTAAGGTATAGTTGATAAGATACGAGTATAGGTATTTGGATAAATTTGAGAAAATTTTTTTATAAATAAATTGTTAGAATGTTGAGTTGAAATGCCTTTGGTTATCATTGCTATTATGCAGGGCTAAACATAGAATTTTGGTGTGGGTACTGCGCTTGCGCGCGCACACGGTCATGTGATGGTGAGTATTAGGGAAAATGACTAATTGACAGACTGGGTGACTTAAGTCAGGTTTGGGGGCACTGTAAGTAATTAGGAGTCAGCGCAGTGCCCATGGTTTCGCGCAAGTTGCGCGGAAGTGGGTGGGAAGACTCCACCTGACAGGACAGGCCTCTCCTTTATCTTTTTATCTCTCCTTTTCTTTAGCGACTTAGACTTTTCTCACCTATGCCCTTTTGGTACCTTTACGTTTAACTTTTTCTCACATGCAGGTATGAACCCTATTTTTTGTTCTTGTAGCTGTAGGTGAGGGTGGTGGAAAGTCCCCTGCCCCACGCTGACGAGCTAGCCTGGTATGCAACCATACCTGCTTGCCACCACTCCTCACCCAACAAACTACCAGCTACATAACAGTCACACAGCAACCAAATTTCAAATTTCAAAAATTTATTACAATTGGTATGACTAAAATTTCAAAACCAAAGACACCGACACCATGTCTTTGTTTAACGAGAAATTTGCTGCTGTTTTTTGACAGCATTCATATAAAGGTTTTCTTTAAAAAAAATTTTATCATCTTTTTATTATCTATTTTTTAGTATTGCCTACAATCAAGAAGGTTCGAAGAAATTGAATGCCTTATTTTGGAAACGTGCACTCTACTTTCGACCAGAGCGCCACCTTTTGGAAATTCAATTTTTTCAAATTGTATTGTCACCGTGCCCGCAACTACATGCTAAGTTTCAACTCCCTAGGTTGCCAGTAAGTTAGTTAAAAGTCTATCGCAAAATTTCTGATTGAAAACGAATTTTCCAAATATCTCGATCCGTGCACCACCTACTGAAATTTTTTTGATGAGGGATTGCATTGTCACCGGGTTCTGATAAATGTGTCAAGTTTCAAGTCTATAGCTTACCGGGAAGTTACTCAAAAGCCGATCGCAAGATTTCCCGTGTGTTTCAGAGATTTTCAATTATATCGACCAGAGCGCCACCTTTCGGAATTTTAATTTTTTCAAATTGTATTGTCACCGTGCAGCAACTACGTGCTAAATTTCAACTCACTAGGTTGCCAGTAAGTTAGTTAAAATTCGATCGCAAGATTTCTGATTGAAATCGAATTTTCCAAATATCTCGATCAGTGCGCCACCTACAGGAAATTTTTTGATGAGGGATTGCTTGTCACAGGGTTCTGATAAATGTGTCAAGTTTCAAGTCTATAGATTACCGAGAAGTTACTCAAAAGTCGATTGCAAGATTTCCCGTGTGTTTCAGAGATTTTCAATTATATCAACCAGAGCGCCATCTTTCGGAATTTAAATTTTTTCAAATTGTATTGCAACCGTGCCCGCAACTACGTGCTAAATTTCAACTCCCTAGGTTGCCAGTAAGTTAGTTAAAATTCGATCGCAAGATTTCTGATTGAAATCGAATTTCCCAAATATCTCGATCAGTGCGCCACCTACAGGAAAGTTTTTGATGAGGGATTGCATTGTCACAGGGTTCTGATAAATGTGTCAAGTTTCAAGTCTATAGATTACCGAGAAGTTACTCAAAAGTCGATTGCAAGATTTCCCGTGTGTTTCAGAGATTTTCAATTATATCAACCAGAGCGCCATCTTTTGGAATTTTAATTTTTTCAAATTGTATTACCACCGTGCCCGCAAGTACGTGCTAAATTTCAACTCCCTAGGTTGCCAGTAAGTTAGTTAAAAGTCGATCGCAAGATTTCTGATTGAAATCTAATTTTCCAAATATCTCGATCCGTGCTCCACCTACTGGACATTTTTTGATGAGGGATTGCATTGTCACCGGGTTCTGATAAATGTGTCAAGTTTCAAGTCTATAGCTTACCGGGAAGTTACTCAAAAATCGATCGCAAGATTTCCCGTGTGTTTCAGAGATTTTCAATTATATCGACCAGCGCGCCACCTATCGAAATTTTTATTTTTGAGAATTGTGTTGTGACCTTTCACGCAACTTCGTGCCAAATTTCAAGTTTCTAGGTCGCCGGGAAGTTAGTCAAAAGTCGATCGCAAGAATCTCAATTTAAAACGAATTTTCGAAATATCTCGATCCATGCGCCACCTAGTGGACGCTTTTTTCGTTCACATTGCATTGTCACGGAGCTCTGAACTATGTTCCAAGTTTCAAGTCTCTAGGTCAACGGGAAGGTACCTAAAAACACTGTGAAAAATTCCACAAAATCGTATGAAAAAGGTGGTGCAAACAAGAAAGCAACTTAATATAAAGGTTTTAAAATCGATAACAATGTGCAAGGAAATTGCACGCTGCATGTAGGAAACCTTTTTGTTTTATCCCTTAGCAGCAAAAAAGGCCCAGAGTGTAGTTATTTATTGCATATAGTTCATAAAACATGCAAAAAAGATCAAATTTCTTTCTTCATTTTCATTCTGCAGAATATTTGTTTTGATCAATATGGCGTACCATGGCATAAATAGCTTTGTAGTGGTATTCCCCTACTTAGAACTTCGAGGTAGTGACCGCCACTGACTAAATGGAATTTTTGAGTAGTACTCATCTATCCAGTACTGTTAACAGTAGAGGAATTTTCATTTTGTACGGAAACTTAGTGCCCCTACAGAAAAAGGGAAATTGTGCAGAAATGTACGAAAATTGAATTTTATGTTAGTAATTTTATTCAAAATTGTAGTATTTAATTTGCTCCATTGAATCAAAATTTACTCTAAAGATTTTAAAGTTGTCCTAAACAATTCCAATCAGTTCGTTTAAAATTTCATTGCGAAATTCCGATAAAATCGATTGAGTTGTCTCGTGATCTATTAAATGTTCTCCCGACGGGAGCTCGGTCCCATAGTCTACACTCCCACTGTCGCCGATTTTGACCTCCAACGGACGAGTTTGTTTACTTTCGGATTTCGATTTTAATTATTCTCTCTCAATAAAGATGATTCCAAATTTTTACGCGAGCACTAAATTAGCAGAATGTGACATGCTTGAGTATCAGCTGATTTCCCTGTTCGGAAATTTTTGCTGACCAAAATTTATATCCAGCAAGAATTGATTTCTTCTCTTCAAATTAAATTTCATTTTGTAATCACGAACTCGATTCAGGAAAACAATTTGTAACAATTATTTGCATCGGAAACGTACGTAATGCAACAGTTTTATTTACTTTTTGCTTCAGTAGCGAAATATTTTGTACCCTTAGGGGGAGTTTTTGCACAATAGTGAACAACACTGCTGGTAGATTTAAGAAGTTGTATCCACAGCGTAGTAACTAACCAACCTACTACTCAGAAATATAACTAACCATTTTATGTGCACCAAAAGGAACCCCACAACATCGGCGAAACTAACAAAACTTCTTTAAGAGCTTGACAACTTCGAGGTAGCAAACAAGTAGCAAGAGTCAGTCATCGTTGATAATGATTCACAACCTAAAAGTAATAAAACCTCGGGAGTTGACATACAGGTTATAACGACTTCTTCAATACTATTAATGCTACTTAATAGCCACATCATTTTAAAGTAACCGTAAATGGTAGTCGTTACCATGCAGCTACCAAAAATTATTAGAACAAGTAAGGAAGTCTAAGTTCGGGTGAACCGAACTTTAAATACCCAGCGGTAATTTCCAGAACGGGATAACAATGATATAGGCCCTAGGAGGATTTGCCTAAAGTTTTTACTATCTTAGCTATTTACCTTACCGAATTATGTCAATTTATGTGATTTTCGAAATGCTCCATATCGAAAGTGGGCGTGGTCTGAAAGCGATTTCGTCCAATTACATCAGGTATGCTCCCTATTATGCTAGTATACCTTGTACCAATTTCATCGTCCTACCGTAATCAGTTTAAAAGTTATGACCCGTGAAATTTTCAAATATGCCTCTCTGAAAAGTGGGCGCTGCCACGCCTACTTTTTAAAATTTATCAAAAAATCATAATAGAATGACTAGGGGGTTCATCCTACCAAACTATATCATTTTAGCCATTTCCGTATTTGGAATGTTTTATTACATAAGTATTATCAAGCTATGCACCAAATACAATTTGGAACAAAAACCCTACATACTTCGAACATTGAACCCACCGTGGACTCTAGATAACCAAGCATGTGATTTATCACTGCAAACCTACAAAAAAGAGACCACCCCGAACGCAGTATTCCAACAACTCTTCCTGGAAAAAGCCAACGCCTACAAAAATGACGGCTGGAAAATTATATACACCGACGGGTCGAAAACGCAAAACAGTGTGGCTTTCAGCATAACAACCGATACGGGCGACTGTATCGGCATAAAATCTATGCTCCACTTCTCTTCAATCTTTTCGGCTGAAGCAGTAGCAATACATGAAGCCGCACTCTTCGCTCTTCACAAAAACACAAAATACGTGATATGCTCCGACAGTCTGTCTGTGCTTCAAGCAGTCAAAAATCCAACCTGCAACAATTGGACCACATTCTTAATCAATGCGCAAAGCATCGCAGCTTAAAAAACACGCTCTTCAACACAGACAACTTAAACGACATCCTAAATACACCTAGCCAAGAAAATATTGAAAAAATAGCAAAATTCATCAAAATCATAGATATGATTATTTAAACACGAAAACTTCCAAAAAAAAAAAAAATATAAGAATCAATCAATAAAACCGAGCTGATGGCCTGAGTAGCCAGTGCTGATATTAATACCAGCACCTAACTAATAATAATAATAATAATAGCCTTTTCCGTTACAGAAGTATGTCAATTTATGTGATTTTCGAAATATTTTTTATTTAGTTATTAACTCTAGAAATATGGTAAAATTATTGCCAGAACTCTATGTCGGGGATAAAGCGTGTTGCCAGAAGTCGGAAAAGTTGTAAACAAATTTTTAAACTTTAATGATAAGGTGCAGTTCTGGCGTTTTGTTTTAACGTTAGCTGAAGGTAAGTATATATATGCTAGATATATATTATATATAAATACATATGTATTAAAGTGCCACAAAATTTCAAAGTTGTTTTATTTAAACGAACACCCCCTAATTTTGACCATTGCGCATCAAAAACCATCCTGAAAAAGTTGTATGCAATTCGGACCACGTCAACCTGTGCCGACTTACAGTTGAATTTATCAGTAAAATCGTACTACATTCCACTGCGTTTTGTTAATTTAATGATTTATGTACTCGTTAAATATTGCTGTATCCTTACCCCTTAAGGACTTCGTAATTACTAAATCGATATTTATTTTTGCCAGATGCTCAGGATATTCTTTATAGGATCAAAGATTGTAGCACCTCGCGAAAAATTAAAAAAATGTGGATATGTGGTTACTAGTTTAAAGGGTAATTGAAATATAGGCTAAATATAACTTTTTTTTAATTATCCTTGAACGACATGCAAGTAATGTCCTTTAAAATTTGTACCTTTCAACGTTTTTAAAACTTTATGTGTCTTAAAAAATTGTATAGTAATAAAAGTTCTGAAAATGTGTATACAAGTATTTAAGGATGCGCAGGAGATGGACAGGACATACCCCAGAAATTGATTTTTCAATATGGGTATCAAATGAAAGGTGTTCATGCGGGCCTGAAAGTAGTGTTAGTTGTATTTCGCTATCTCAATTCGTTTCGGAGATATCGACCAAACAAATTAATAAAATTTACCAGTTCATTTCATATACAAGTATGAAAACAACAAGTGAATGTTATTCATACGCCGTGTAGTACCTATTTAAAATTCACTATAATTGCAAAGTTCCAAGATGCACTTAATTATTTTTGATAGAAAACACATTGTTAGGCAATATACTAAAAATATTAAAATTATGTAATTTTCGAAGCCTTAATGGACTTTTTTGCGCACTTAGTATAAGCTCCCAGCAAAAACTTTCACTTAAAATCTAGCAGTTTAAAGAAAGTTTTTGGTACAGTAGACGCTCACAAATTAGAATCACTTTGTTTTTAGGGTGATTCAAATTTCTGAAAAATTCTAATTCCTGGACGTTTTTTTATTTCAATAAAACCTTAAAATTTAAATCAATTTGCATTGAAAAACTACAATGAAATTTTGTCTTATTCAATTTTATTCATAAAAATGAGAAAACATAAGGTAAAAATCCAATATACATATATGTATTTATGCGCTAAGTCAAAAAAAGGTCCAAAAACAAAAACTCCAATTACAGTAAATATATTTCTTTTATCAAAAACACATAAGAGATCGATAAATACATTAAAACAGCCAAAAATTAATCAAAAACTTCGTAGCTAAAACGCCAAATGAACTTTCATCTTTATCGGGATATTCCACTTTAAATATTTGTTTGGATTTCTCCTTTAGTATTGGCCCAGTTAATGTAGGTACACTTTTTTTCGCGTTGATTTAAAAACCACTCATAAAGAGTTGCTTCCATTTGTGGATATTCAGCGATATGCAATGATTTTTTTTTTTAGCCTCTTGATAGGTATTAGAAACAGCGCTTAAAAATTGATGATCAAGTTCGTTTTGTAAGGCCGAAGTGTATGGTCGCCTTGAGCACGGCCATTTAAATAAAACAGGCTTTTTCTTTGGTGGTGTTCGTGGTAACTGTACCCAAGGACGGCGCGTCCACTTCCTCCGTGCAAAACAGACGTAGTTGGGAGTTGTAGAGCTATCCTAAGCTTGCTTAGGGATAGAATTTACACCCCCGGCGTACTTGATAACGAATAAAATAAACTGAAAGATAACATAACTTGGCTGTTTAAGAGGCTCAAACCTTTTGGCCACTTTGCTCCAAATTTGGAGTACCAAAACCAAAAAAAAAAAAAATTGATGATTTCATAGATTTGATATAGGTGATTGCAGATGGCGCCACATCATATTCTAGGGCTAACCGCTTCCCTTGAATACCTTGGTCAAGCTTTTCCAAGATCTGCACTTTGGTTTCCAAAGACAAAGCATTTTTCTTACGTTTATTTGGCATTTCAGCGAACGACTTTGACTTTTAAGCAAGCAATGCCGAAACACGTGCACGCGTATCGAATTCAAACAAAAACTGTACAGATAGCGACGAAAATCCAACGACTACCGAGGGTAACATGAATAAATTGGGGATTCCCCTTTTTATATCTCATTTTGCAACAAAAAACAAAGTACGCTCGCAAATTAGAATTTTCGATTCTAATTTCAGAGCGTGTAATGTATTCAAAAAGTTGATTCTAATTTCTGGAAATTCTAATTACTGTGAGTTCTAATTTGTGAGCGACTACTGTAGTACATGCATACTTTTCTCTCAAACTTTGTTTGGTACCATTTTACTAAGATGGCAAATTTTTTTCGAAAATTGTCGAGATTGCTGTCCAAGATTCGTCTTTTGACCCAGTACTGGCGCTTCAATAAGGGATCCGTCATCTTTGTCTGATATTATAATTTTTGTCTACCTTTTACTGAAAAATTTTGTTTATCCCTTTTTATTCAAAATTTTATGCATTTTCCTATCACCTGCATGAAAAATACGTGTAAATTTTGCTCCCAGTCTTTCATATTTCCTCACAGATTTAAAGTTTTTAATTTTCGGGTTATTGATACTGGAGTTTTTAGACACCAAACTTGACAAAACTTGACAAATTTTGATGAGAATTAGGCAGTCTTGCAAAATGACACCCTTTGTTTAATAAGTGCAGACTTTAGGCAATTGAAGGGAATGCATTTTTATTGAATAAAAGCAGTATTTTAGTTAAATGAAAATGCACCCCACTCTAATACATATGTATTAGACCACCCATAAAACCAAAAGTGCAAATTTATTCGCTCCCCGCGCATTTTCGGATATCTTGAGGAAAAAAAAAAGATCTGCATCAGAAAAAAGTTACCTCTAGTAGGAAAATCCCAGGCCCCCGGGACCTAAAGGTCAAAAATGGGGTAAAAAAAGATACTAACAGAAAACTAGTTCTAACTCTTTATTATGTGGTTCTATGTAAAAAATGCATATAAGCAATATGCTTCAAAATTAATCAGGGAATATTTTTTGGGCAACAACTTTTTACCACTGATGCACTTTGTTGCACTTTTGTTCAATTGAATGCAAAAATTTGTGAAAAGCATTTTTTTGAAGCGTGAATTATATGAGCTTGGTAACGTTGAATGAAGAATTGAATGCACTTTAACCCATGCTAAACATTTTTTTAAAATATTTATTTTTATAGTTGGGAAAGTCAAAAGAATAAAATTTTTTGTTATATTATGGTAAAAAACACTATCAGGCTGGAAGGACCTTGGGAAGTTCGAACATTTTAAATGTATTTTATATAATTTGGAGATTCGTGAATATTTTTGGATTAACACTTTTCACCACTGATGCACTTTATTGCATTTTAATGCAGTTGAGTTCAAATTTGACGTCATTAAATAAAAAAAAAAGAGGTTAAAAGTTAACCCTTTCAAGCGCCAGAGATCGGACCTGGAGTTAAATCCCCCTCCTAAGCGGCATCAGAATACCCCTGGAGCGGGCAAACTAAGCTTTGCTGAGGTAACCAAGGACAGGATCCTTATAGGCGTCCTTGACCGAGGCAATGACCGTCTGGCCATCCCTAAGGACCGGTGGCGTTACGTGCGAAATGAACTCGGCAACATTCTTCTCAATGTTGCTCCAGAGTTTCCGGGTAGTTCGGCGCGAGTAACGGATGCGGGTTGGCACCAGGGTCAGATTAAATTACTCGCATGCGCAGGGGCGGATCGTGACATTGTGGGGCCCTGGGCTAATGTTACTCGGGGGCCCTGTTTTCTATGGTGATGCAGTATGTAAAATGACTGCAATTAATTCTACTTAATGGTAGCATTTTACGACACATGTGTGAAGATCTGCTATTTAAAAGAGGTCAAAGTTGGGCAAACCTCCTTAAACATGTGAAAGCGCAGTAAAAATTAGTGAAATTTCCGAGCTTTGAGGTGTCTGGCTGAAGTTTTTGCCATGGGACGAAGTCTAAAAATGACTGAAACAACGTAAAAGTAGTGTCCTATGGCTCATGTGAAAAGATCCGTCATTTAAAAGCAGTAAAAGTGGGACAAACAAGAGAAGCAAATTAATTGGAAAATAAAAGTTCCCGACCTTGAGGTGTCTGGCTGAAGTTTTTCGATGGGATGATGTCTGGCAACGGGAGCTACCTAGGCTCGCGGCAGAAAGAGAGGGAGCCCCGGGTGCGGCCACTCTGACATACTTGGTTTAAGGGCTCACCGAGGTTTTTGCGCAGCGTCTGTTCACCATGAGGTGCGGCTGCAAGCGGGCGTCTGTCTTGAAGCAAGCGGCTCGCTATATAAATGTGTAAATATTTTCCAAAAACCCCGAAACGGGTTGGGCGCTGGGTTTGGGACCCGCCACGTAAAAAATTTAGTCCAATGAAAAATGTATTAAAGCCTCGGATGAGAACCCCCTTTAATGTTGACGACCCGGCAAAACGAATAAGGCATAATGATTTGGATATTAGGGCATGTACCGGGAATGTCCGGACCCTTTCAAGGGACGGTACCGCTGCCCGACTGGTTGATGTCCTCGTTAACGCAAAGGCTGACATCACCGCCCTGCAGGAAATGAGATGGACGGGACAAGGAAAGACGACCATCGGACCTTGTGACGTATACTACAGTGGCCAGACACGCGGCAAAGCGCGTGGTGTAGGATTCGTGGTGGGAAAGAGACTTCGCCGCCAAGTACTAGCGTTCACCCCCGTGGACGAGCGTCTCGCTGCGATCCGCATCAAAGCGAAATTTTTCAACATAACATTTATCTGCGCCTATGCGCCGACTGAGGAGACGGACGACGCAGAGAAGGACTCCTTCTACGATAAACTTGAACAGACTTATGATCGCTGCCCCCAACATGATATCAAAATCGTGCTCGGCGACTTTAATGCGAAGGTGGGCAAGGAAGGAGTCTTTGGTCCAACAGTTGGAAAATTTAGTCTCCATGATATAACATCCCCCAACGGCACTAGGTTGATTGATTTCGCCGCTGCTCGCAATATGGTCATCAGTAGTACCAGGTTCCAGCATAAACGAATACACCAAGCCACATGGCTGTCTCCTGATCAAAGAACAAGAAACCAGATTGATCATGTCATGATCGACGGCAGACATAGCTCCACCGTTCTGGACGTGCGTACCCTTCGTGGTCCCAATATCGACTCGGACCATTATCTTGTTGCAGCCAAGATACGCACACGCCTCTGTGTAGCAAAGAAAGTGCGCACAGTAACGGAAGGAAAGTTTGGCGTCGAGAAGCTGCGCACGACACAGACAGCTGACAATTTCTCCACTCGACTCTCACACCAGCTATCGGAGAGCAATCCTCGACCTAACGATGCAACCGAGCAATGGAAGCATATCTCTCACTCATTACGTACCGCCGCTGAGGCCACTATAGAGTTCCAGCAAGCCCGCAAAAACAACTGGTACGATGAGGAATGCAGCACTGCCTCGGACAAAAAGGACGCTGCCTACAGGGAGACGTTGCGAACGGGCGCAACCCGCAGTGTATGGCAACGCTATCGTGAGGCAAAGAAGGAAGAGAGACGCCTTTTCAGAAAAAAGAAACGTGAGGCCGAAAGGCGTGAGTGTGAGGAGCTTGAGATGCTGGCTGACAGGAATGATGCCCGAAAATTCTATGAAAAGATCCGGCGGATGACGGAAGGTTTTAAGACCGGGGCAAGTTCCTGTAAGGACAATAATGGCGACCTGGTAACCGACGTACAGAGTGTACTTAAATTATGGAGGGAGCACTTCTCCTCACTGCTAAATTGCGAGGGAGACGTCGAACCCGATACCCCAATCCCTGACGATGGAAAAGTCGTCCCACCACCTGACTATGATGAAGTGAGGATAGCTATATCCCGGCTCAAAAACAACAAAGCGCCTGGAAAAGACGGACTACCCGCCGAGCTGTTCAAACACGGAGGCGAAGAGCTGGTAAAAAGCATGCATCAGCTCTTATGCAGAATATGGTCAGACGAGTGCATGCCTCCAGATTGGAATTTAAGTGTGCTCTGTCCAATCCACAAGAAAGGCGATCCCGCTAACCGCACCAACTACCGCGGAATCAGCCTTCTTAATATCGCATATAAGGTTCTTTCTAGCGTATTGTGTGAAAGACTGAAGCCCATCGTAGACAAGCTGATTGGACCTTATCAGTGTGGCTTTAGACCTGGTAAGTCTACCATCGACCAGATTTTCACGATACGCCAAATCCTGGAGAAGACCCATGATAAAAGAATCGACACACACCATCTCTTTGTCGATTTCAAAGCCGCTTTTGACAGCGCAAAGAGGAGTTGCCTGTATGCCGCCATGTCTGAATTTGACTTCCCTGCCAAGCTTATACGGCTTTGCCAAATGACGCTGAGCAATACTAACAGCTCCGTCAGAGTCGGGAAGGACCTCTCTGAGCCATTTGAAACCAAACGAGGCTTCAGACAGGGCGACTCCCTTTCGTGCGATTTCTTCAACCTGATGCTGGAGAAGATAATTCGAGCAGCAGAGCTAAACCGCAATGGTACAATCTTTTACAAGAGCGTGCAATTGCTGGCGTATGCCGATGATATTGATATCATTGGCCTTAACAACCGCGCCGTAAGCGCTGCCTTCTCTGGACTGGATAAAGAAGCGAAAAAAGTGGGTCTTGCGGTCAACGAGGACAAGACGAAGTATTTGCTGTCATCAAAGAAAGAATCGGCGCACCTGCGCCTTGGCAGCCACGTCACTGTTGATAGTTACAAATTTGAAACTGTGAGGGACTTCGTCTATTTGGGAACCAGCATTAACACCGAAAATAATATCAGTCTAGAAATCCAACGGAGAATCACTCTTGCGAACAAGTGCTACTTTGGACTGAGTAGGCAATTGAGAAGTAAAGTCCTCGCTCGAAGAACAAAGATCGCGCTCTATAAGTCTCTCATCATACCTGTCCTGATGTATGGCTCAGATTCATGGACAATGTCAAGAGAAGATGAGATGGCCCTTGGAGTATTTGAGAGAAAAGTTCTCCGGAAGATTTATGGTCCTTCCCGTGATGCCGACGGCGAGTATCGAAGGAGATTTAACGATGAGCTGTACGAGCTTTACGCAGATCTGACCATAGTCCAGCGAATTAAAGCCCAAAGGCTCCGCTGGCTGGGTCACGTCATGCGAATGGACAAAGAAGCTCCAGCCCAGAAGGTTTTCCAATCGTCACCCGAAGTCGGCAGCAGAGGAAGGGGGAGGCCTCGACTGAGATGGAAACAACAGGTGGAGCATGACTTGAACTCCCTTGGGGTTTCCAATTGGCGTCAGTTATCGCTAAAAAGGAATGACTGGCGTGCTTTGATAGGCGACGGCCAAAATCGCTTAGGCGGTTAAGCGCCAATAAATGATGATGATGATGTCTGGAAATGCTTAATTCTACTTAAGGGTAGCATTTTACGACACATGTGTGAAGATCTGCTATTTAAAAGAGGCCAAAGTTGGGCAAACCCGCTTAAACATGTGAAAGCGCAGTAAAAATTAGTGAAATTTCCCGAGTTTTGAGGTGTCTGGCTGAAGTTTTTGCCATGGGACGAAGTCTAAAAATGCCTGATACTACTTGTAGGTAGTGTTCTACAAAAAATGGGAAAATATTGGATAATTAAAAGCAGCCAAAGTGGCCCAAATGGGTGAAACTATTAAAACAGAATAAATTTCCATAGGAAAATCCGTGAACTGCGGGTGTCTGGCTGGAGCATTGTCACTGGTGCGGGTCTAACAATACTTGATACGTACGCGGGGTGGTAATCTACGTCAAATATGTGAAAATCATCCATTATAAAATAAGTGAAGTTATTGTAATTTTTTGGCGACTTTGACCCCCGATTCCTAGGCCCTTGTCACAGCTACAGTTTTGAAATTTTCACATTCTTTCTTGATTCGGGGAGGACTATCGATCGCTATTGGTTTCATCCATCATAAAATAAGTGACGCTTTTAGGCTCTGGGATCTCGCTATATTACCTACTACAATCAGGAAACCTTTACAAGCTAACGCAGAATCTATACACTACACTTTTAAGTTATATAGTCACTTTATTAGCAGCACACAGCCAGTTTTTGTTTATTTTTGCACTTCGAAGACAAGCATGAACTAAATTCTTGATATACGGGGAGTCCCCCAAACGTATACGCAATACACACGCACGCTATAAAATAAACCGTTATAGACAAGCGAAGTGGCAGGTGAATTCCCCATTCGTTTGATGGTCGCGCACACGAGTTGATCGACTTTAGTTGCCTAACTTACGATTTTTTTTTCGTTACAAGTAACGTTCGCACATGTGTGCAAACAAAAGAACATATGTACATACGTATATAAAGTCAAGTATCAATGGTTATGTCAGCATAGGATCAGCACTCTCAATTAAAAGTGTGAGTACTTACTTAGTTGTCACTTAACCGTCTAGTGTTTGTAGTAGTAAAATAATGTGAGTGGGGTAGTAAAATATCAGTCCGTCTTGTAGGGTATTCGTCATTTATTTTTATTGGTGGCTGGGGGCCCTTTGAATCCACGGGGCCCTGGGCTGAAGCCCAAAAAGCCATTAGGTAGATCCGCCCATGCGCATGCGAGGATGCAAAAACCGTAGCACTGTACAAGGCAGCAGCTGCTAAGCTGGGTGAAGTCTACAAGGGCGCAAAGATAGAGGTCGTCGACTGGAAGGACATTCCAGCTCGTCCAAGGGCAAGGGCGTGGATTCCGGCCATCCCTGACGAACCCGAGAGAATTCTCGGGATGCTACGGCTAATGAATCCGTCCCTGCCAACGCATGACTGGAGTGTCAATCTGGTCGGGGATGCGGTAGGGCCCGACAGACAGGTGGTGTTCACTATGAATAAATAGTCAATCGAGCCCCTCAAAAGGTGCAATGGCCTAGTACACTACAGCGTAGGCCAGATCGTTATCCACGTATATCGTGGTGATGCTCAGCGCGCTGCCTTCTCGGCTGCTCCGGGGGAACCGGAAAACGAATTACCAGAAGAGGAAGCGGAGGATTCCGATGCGGAAAGCATGTTATCCGCCACGTCCCTTGGCGATAGTGCTGTGAACAACTCGGAGATAGAGGACAGCCTACAGGACGAGGAAGCCCTCGACGTCACGGTGGTAGCAGCCAACGCTGAGCGATTAACATCTAACGCTACAGACAGCAAGACTCCTGCAACGCCATATCGGGCAGTTAGTCGGAACAACTCGTCGTTGATAGGCAACCTCCGGGATGGGGGACCTCGACGATATGGGAACGGCAGGAAAGTCTGTGCGCTCTCATGTTGGTGGTGCTTCAGATTAATCTGCACAAATCTAAAGTGGCTTCGGCTGCTTTAAGTAGTCGTCTTTCTAAAGGCGACGTGGATGTGGTCCTCATTCAAGAACCCTGGGTCAATAGCTCGAGAATCTGCGGATTGGGGACTAAGGGCTTCAAGCTCATTCGAGCCAGCGAGGAGAGCAAAGTCAGAACGTGTATTTTGGTCAAGTCTGAGTTGAACTCCTTTCTCCTACCTAACTACACCAATGGTGATATTACCGCTATCAGTCTAACGGTCGACAGCACCCGCCTGACGGTGGCGTCGGTCTATATGCCCTACGACGCCGAAGAACCCCCACCACAAACGGAGGTGAAAGACCTGGTGTCAAATTTCTGCACGGGTAATCTTATTATTGGAGCGGACGCTAATGCTCACCATGTCCAATGGGGGAGCTCCGACCTCTTAACAACCAACCTGGTGATTTGCAACGTGGGTAATGAGCCTACTTTTATCACTAAGACCCGCAGGGAGGTCATAGACCTCACTATCTGTAGTGAAGGCGCTTATGAGTGGATCAGAAAATGGCGGGTTCTGGAAGAACATTCTTTCTCCGACCACCGTTACATAGAAATGGTTTTAGACTTTATTGTAGAGCAACCAATCATGAAGCGCAATCCACGTAACACTGATTGGCAGTTACACAATGAAATATTAGACAGAGACCTACCAGTACTGCCCTCACAAGCCCCCCAACAGTAGAGGAGCTGGAGGATCTTGTTACTGCATTTACATCGGCGCTCTCAAATGCTCTAGGACAGGCTTGTCCAGTGCCAAAACCACGCGGTAAACACAGGCCACATTGGTGGTCCTACGATTTGGACTCGCTCCGAATATCATGCCGGAAACAATTTAACAAGGCCAAGAGCTTCGGCTCTGAGCCTCATTGGCACGAATATAAAGCTAAACTAAGGGCCTACAAAAAAGCTCTGAGACAGGCGCAGAGAACCTCGAGGAGAAATTTCTGCACTGGCGTCGAAAAGGTCGACGACACAGCGAGTCTTAGACGAGTCCTCACGAAAAGTCAAACAACCATCAGCTATTTGCGAAAACCTGACGGATCCTGGACCAGCACGGAAGAGGAAACCCTTGAGCTGCTCTTGAATACACATTTTCCGGGGAATCTGCATGATGCACCACTAGCACCTGCAACAAACCTGGCAGTAAATATACCCATCACTGAGGAAAGAGTAAGGTGGGCAGTTAAGAGCTTTGAACCATATAAGGCTGCCGGGCCGGACGGGATTATCCCCGCGCAACTTATAAACACGTTGGAGACATCAGCTAAATGGCTGGTATTTCTCTTCACAGCCTGATAATAATATTCGCAAGAAAAAAAACTCGGCACGAGAGGAAAACTTTCTGAAGTCACTTGGCATGCTATTTGACGTGTCCCATATAGATGCCTTTGAAACACTAAAAAAACAAAAAAGGCAAGACGTAATCGATTACTTAAGTGACTACCAAAAATCGTATCAAGCAGCCCGTTTGAAGGCAGAGCTACGCTAAGACAAAACTACGCGAATCCTCCGAACCTGAAATTGTCGAGAATGAAGACAGATGGGTCAGTTTATGAGCATTGTACTAAAAAAAGAAGAAAAACACCGTGGTAGTGGAAGTTTGCTTGATGCTGGCTTAGTAAACGCATTGGCTCGTAACATTGGTCCATCTCACAGGGAATTTGAACTGGCGTCCTAATCACGGAATAACAAAAACCCACTGATAATTAATTATTCGCATCCAGGAACACAATTTGTCCAAATCCAAGAGTTTTTAATTATTTTCTTCCGAAAACTTAAACTAGCAAAACGAACGATCAGCCATAATACCAGCGAGTGACACCAACACATTTATACATCCAGTGCTCACACCATATCACATCATACCATCACATCACATCTGCATCAGATCACAAATTGATTGCACACCACATTATTATCAAATACAGTCTATTTGCTTAACACAGTTTCATCGCTCAAGGTACGTTTGTTTGTTTAGTTCATGCACCATATTTTTTTAATACGTACAAAACGTAAGTGAACTTTGTGAGTGATTTTTTTAAGGAACAAAGTAAGTGAAAACCTTGTGTGCTTGACAGCGCAATATCGCCTTTTGACTATCGGTTAAGTCCCCACCAGTGGTAAGACTTATCCGACACAGCTCAAGCAGTCAGTGAATTTTTGTGTGGAAATGGTCTAGAAAATAACTTTTAATTTTCACTTAGTTGATGCTTTTTTAAATAATCCATCACAAAGTTCACATCACATGAATCAGTTCATCAACACACCCATTATATTCATCATCTACGTTGGGTGGCTTGTGATATAAATATTTAAAGCGTACAAAATTCACAGGTGTCGCTAATTAAACACATTTACTTGTATCATGTAAAGATTAAATAAACAATCATCACTAGTCCACGAATATCTGGACAAACACAATTGCGTTAGTTTTTTTTGTTTGGAAATTTCACTTTATTTTACTTGGTTTGGCTACCCAAAGCACCTTAAATTTTCAGAGATTTAAATCTGTGCCACATACACTTTTTGTTGATACATTAAGTCTTCAGAGACTATCGGTTATCACATACATTTTGGAAACACTAAACCTCCAGAGGTTATTTGTTACACAAATACTTTTGAAACATTAAATCTTCAGAGATTTCTATCTGTTTCATATACACAGTTCTTGTTACACTAAATCTTCAGAGATTTAGATCGGTTCACAAACACTTTAAGACATTAAATCTTCAGAGATTTTTCTGGGTCGCATACACGTTTGTTGAGATATTAAATCTTCAGAGATTTCTTTCGGTCTCACATTCATTTTAGAGATATTAAATCTTCAGAGATTTGTTTCTTAAACACTTTTGAGACATTAAATCTTCAGAGATTTGTTTCATATACACCGTTGTTGATATACTAAATCTTCAGAGATTTATATCACACACACTTTTAAAGACATATTTCTGTCTATCACATTTCGTAAGATTAAATCTTCAGAGATTTCAATCGGTATCACTATTTTTTAGATTTCGCTTATTTTCAAAGCAAGACATCTTCCGGAGTCACTACTTCTGAGTCCACTTCTCTGTAAATATATAAAAAATTTAAACATATAAAGAGAATGGAGACATATATTCGTCAGTCCGACTGCATAGTGGAGTTCGAGTAAGAATGGAGCTCTACTAATATTGAACAAATGGATAAGCACACCCTTGCACTACAGCAAGACGAGCTGAAGTCACAATGGAAGAAGACGAAAACGACTTATGACAGCCTTTTGACCCACAAAGAGACCACTAAGGAAGATTTGCAATCCATCAAGCAAAAAAATAAGACGTGTTTCGCATGCTACACGAAATGCATGGCTGTTATGAATGCTCAGCTGGAAAAGCTGTCAGCACAGCCCATACAAACACAAAAGCAACAAAGTAATGATGATACATCCAGCCGTGAAAATAATATTCGGCTTCCGCCCTGTGACACCGATGTGTTTAAGGGCGATTATCTATCATGGCCAACCTTTAGGGACATGTTCACGGCCATATACATATTAAATAAACGCCTTACCCCGGTTGAGAAATTGTATCATCTCAACCAGAAAACCCAAGGGGAGGCAAAGGAAATAGTCCGAAGGTGCGCATTAACCAATGAAGGCTTTACTACAGCCTGGAAAAATTTAAGTGACAGGTACGAAAACAAACGTATCCTAATCAATACACAATTGAAATCTTTGTTTAGTCTGACCGCAGTTGAGAAGGAATGCGGTACAAAGGTTAAGCAACTACAAAGCGACATCAATAATTGCATCTCGTCGCTTCAATGTCATCAAATTGACATATCTAATTGGTATGCAATAATAACATATTTATGCTCCACCAAACTTCCGGAATGTACTCTGGCTCTATGGGAACAGACCATTGAGAACAAAACAGAGATACCAAAATGGGAAGATATGGATAAATTCCTGTCCAACCGTTTCCAAACGTTGGACCTGAAGGGTAGCACAGGCCTAAAAACACCCATGAATCAACGGTCAAATAGTTCACGGGAAACGCCAAGGAAACTCGGAGTTTACCAAGCCAGCGTCCCTCCTGGCTGGTGTCAAATGTGCAACACCAAGGAGCACAGATTGCGGGATTGTCAAAACTTCCGAAGGCTGTCCACACAAGACAGAATAACCTTTATTAAGGAAAAAAAGGTCTTGCCTTAACTGTTTGTCAGACAAACACACCGTGACACGATATCCTCATCCGCTTAATTGCACCTTGTGTCACTTGAGGCACAACACCTTACTCCACCTGCCAACAGCACAACCCCAAGGAAACCACCAAAGTTGGAACCGGAACACCAACTCCAACAATCAAAGTCGGAACCGAAACACCAACACAAACAATCGAAGTTGGAACCGCAACTCCAACGATGATAGGCCCTCAACTTCAGAACAGGCTAGGGCAAGGCTTGAGTCTGCAAATAGAAACGAAAATGTTAATAATGTTTCTACATTACATGCCAATACAACTAAAGGGGTATTGTTGGGAACCGCCGCATTAAGATCCACTATAATGGAGTGGATTTCTCGGCCAGAGCACTTATTGACTCCGGCTCTGAGTGCTCTTTCATAACTGAAAGACTGAAAAGGAGAATAAACCTGCCATCTAAACGCCTGAACATCCAAGTGTCAGGCATAAACAATACGCTGTCCGCGCAGGTAACAGAGTCGTGCTCTATTACAATAGGCTCCCTCATCGACCCATTAGTTAGCATTGATACAGTGGTCCTAGTCCTACCACAACTTACAGGGGACCTTCCGACTTGTCAGGTCAGTGCATTGACCCAGCAAGCTTTCCCTGACTTGATTCTAGCGGATAAGAGGTTCTTCGTTAACGAACCAGTTGACCTCATCCTAGGACCTTCTTGGTTACAAGAAGACAAGAATAAATGGCCAGCCCAAGGAAAAGAGTATGGTACAAACATCGAGGAAAAGAGGGGTTGGGGTCAAAATTCTGCTTTTTTGGAAATTCTGCATTCATAATTCCGGAAGTCGAAACACCGGAAATCAAAATTATGGAAGTCAAAATTCTGGAATTCAAAATTCTGGATAACGAAATTCTAAATTGCAAAATTCTGGAAACCAAAATTCTGAAATTCAAAATTCTGTAATTAATGATTAAAAATGCGTGTTGATAACAAAAAAAGTGCGCACGCATTTTTAATCATTAATTACAGAATTTTGAATTTCAGAATTTTGGTTTCCAGAATTTTGCAATTTAGAATTTCGTTATCCAGAATTTTGAATTCCAGAATTTTGACTTCCATAATTTTGATTTCCGGTGTTTCGACTTCCGGAATTATGAATGCAGAATTTCCAAAAAAGCAGAATTTTGACCCCAACCCCTCTTTTCCTCGATGTTTGTACCATACTCTTTTCCTTGGGCTGGCCATTTATTCTTGTCTTCTTGTAACCAAGAAGGTCCCTGCCACCACAGAACGTTGTCGACTAGATCCCTCGCTGATAGTCCTCTGCTGGCCAGATCTGCTGCGTTTGATGCGGAATCCACGTGTAGCCAGGCTTGATTTCCTCCTTTTCCACAACTTTGGTGACTCTGTGCGCCACGAACGTTGACCACGAGCACGGTGGTTTTCGGATCCATGCTAGGACGATGGTTGAGTCCGTCCAAAGGTGCGTTTTGAATGAGCCTAAATTCAGGTTTTCGATGACGGATTCCAAAGTCTCGGCCAACAGAACCGCTCCACACAGCTCCGATCGGGGTAAGGAGATGGTCTTCACTGGGGCTACTCTTGTTTTCGCCATTAGCAGGTTAACGTAAACCTGATCTTTCATTTTGACTCGTAGAAAAACTGTGCCCGCATAGGCTTTTTCGGATGCATCGCAGAATTCGTGTATTTCCACGTCGTTGGATGGCGTGAAATACACCCATCGTGGTATCCGAATGTCATTGATTTGATTGTAGTCATGCATAAAGCTGAGCCACCTATCTAAAGTTGGAGCAGATACTCTTTCGTCCCAGTCAGTTCCCTCTAGCCAAATATTTTGAATACTCATTTTTGCTACTATGATGACTGGGGCCAGCCATCCTAAGGGATCGAAGAGTTTAGCGATGGCTGGGAGTATTGCCCGTTTTGTTATGCTATCCTTATTTTCAATGGGCTTAGCTGTAAAATAAAACTGGTCGGAATGCGCGTTCCAACGGATTCCGAGTGTTTTCACTGTACTGGAGTCTTCGAACTCCAAAAAGTCCTCATTTAGTCGATGAGGTTTGGGTATTCCCTGTAGTATTTTGCTGCAGTTTGACGTCCATTTTCGAAGGGATAAGCCTGCAGACTGTAATGCATGTGTTATTTCATCGCGCGCTTTAATGGCTGTGTCGATGGTATGCCCTCCTGAAAGGACGTCATCGACGTACATGCTTGTTCGTAGAATATTGGCATCGTAGACGGTGATAGGGTTCTCAGGTCTGGTCCGGAAAACTATCCTTTGGAATCTCGTTTGATTGGGTTTGACCCATATCTGGCGATACATCTTTTCGATGTCGCTATTAAAAACGTATTTGAAAAATCTCCATCTAAGGAGTAATATTGTTAAGTCGGCCTGAAGTACTGGGCCTGTATGAATAATGTCGTTAAGACTTGTACCATTAGTAGTAGGGCACGAAGCGTTAAAAACCACCCGGACTTTGGTAGTTGTACTCTCTTCCTTGATAACCGCATGATACGGCAGGAAGTAGCAGTCCGTTGATTGGGGTGGTATCATTGTGGGAACCTTAGACATATGTCCTAACGTCTCATACTCCGACAATACTCTATTGTACTCTCTCTGTAGGTCCGGTGTCTTAGCCAAGCGGGTCTC
Organism: Campiglossa producta; assembly: GCA_964058755.1. NCBI lineage: Eukaryota > Metazoa > Arthropoda > Insecta > Diptera > Tephritidae > Campiglossa > Campiglossa producta. The sequence continues at coordinate 108,856,749 of CAXKVI010000001.1, read as the reverse complement.
ATTCCTGTAAAATTGCGAGCAAACACCTTTTAAAGAAGGCCCTAAGCAGATGTCGTTGGGAAACTCTTGTTTAAAGGGAAGGGAGACAATGTATTTGCCATCAGAGCCCCGTTCCGTTGTTGCTTTGAAAAGTGCCTCGCAATAGGCATTGTCGTCGTTTAGTGCCTTTTCTTAGGCACATCTTCCAACTCCCAGAAAGCGGTTAACTGTTTATATAGGCTTATCTCGTTAAAAAATGATACCCTATTAATAGTGGGCTGTGCTGTTTCTGCGCGACCGGTCAGTATCCACCCGAAGACGGTTTCTTGGGCGAGAAGCGTGCTCATCATGTTCTTCCTTATACCGTTCAATATTATTTTTGCATATATGTCGCCTCCTAGGATGAGGTCAACTGGTTCGTTAACGAAGAACCTCTTATCCGCTAGAATCACGTCAGGGAAAGCTTGCTGGGTCAATGCACTGACCTGACAAGTCGGAAGGTCCCCTGTAAGTTGTGGTAGGACTAGGACCACTGTATCAATGCTAACTAATGGGTCGATGAGGGAGCCTATTGTAATAGAGCACGACTCTGTTACCTGCGCGGACAGCGTATTGTTTATGCCTGACACTTGGGTGTTCAGGCGTTTAGATGGCAGGTTTATTCTCCTTTTCAGTCTTTCAGTTATGAAAGAGCACTCAGAGCCGGAGTCAATAAGTGCTCTGGCCGAGAAATCCACTCCATTATAGTGGATCTTAATGCGGCGGTTCCCAACAATACCCCTTTAGTTGTATTGGCATGTAATGTAGAAACATTATTAACATTTTCGTTTCTATTTGCAGACTCAAGCCTTGCCCTAGCCTGTTGCGAAGTTGAGGGCCTATCATCGTTGGAGTTGCGGTTCCAACTTCGATTATTTGTGTTGGTGTTTCGGTTCCGACTTTGATTGTTGGAGTTGGTGTTCCGGTTGCAACTTTGGTGGTTTCCTTGGGGTTGTGCTGTTGGCAGGTGGAGTAAGGTGTTGTGCCTCAAGTGACACAAGGTGCAATTAAGCGGATGAGGGCATCGTGTCACGGTGTGTTTGTCTGACAAACAGTTAAGGCAAGACCTTTTTTTCCTTAATAAAGGTTATTCTGTCTTGTGTGGACAGCCTTCGGAACTCCGAGTTTCCTTGGCGTTTCCCGTGAACTATTTGACCGTTGATTCATGGGTGTTTTTAGGCCTGTGCTACCCTTCAGGTCCAACGTTTGGAAACGGTTGGACAGGAATTTATCCATATCTTCCCATTTTGGTATCTCTGTTTTGTTCTCAATGGTCTGTTCCCATAGAGCCAGAGTACATTCCGGAAGTTTGGTGGAGCATAAATATGTTATTATTGCATACCAATTAGATATGTCAATTTGATGACATTGAAGCGACGAGATGCAATTATTGATGTCGCTTTGTAGTTGCTTAACCTTTGTACCGCATTCCTTCTCAACTGCGGTCAGACTAAACAAAGATTTCAATTGTGTATTGATTAAGATACGTTTGTTTTCGTACCTGTCACTTAAATTTTTCCAGGCTGTAGTAAAGCCTTCATTGGTTAATGCGCACCTTCGGACTATTTCCTTTGCCTCCCTTGGGTTTTCTGGTTGAGATGATACAGTTTCTCAACCGGGGTAAGGCGTTTATTTAATATGTATATGGCCGTGAACATGTCCCTAAAGGTTGGCCATGATAGATAATCGCCCTTAAACACATCGGTGTCACAGGGCGGAAGCCGAATATTATTTTCACGGCTGGATGTATCATCATTACTTTGTTGCTTTTGTGTTTGTATGGGCTGTGCTGACAGCTTTTCCAGCTGAGCATTCATAACAGCCATGCATTTCGTGTAGCATGCGAAACACGTCTTATTTTTTTGCTTAATGGATTGCAAATCTTCCTTAGTGGTCTCTTTGTGGGTCAAAAGGCTGTCATAAGTCGTTTTCGTCTTCTTCCATTGTGACTTCAGCTCGTCTTGCTGTAGTGCAAGGGTGTGCTTATCCATTTCTTCAATATTAGTAGAGCTCCATTCTTGCTCGAACTCCACTATGCAGTCGGACTGACGAATATATGTCTCCATTCTCTTTATTTGTTTAAATTTTTTGTATATTTACAGAGAAGTGGACTCAGAAGTAGTGACTCAGGAAGATGTCTTGCTTTGAAAATAAGCGAAATCTAAAAAATAGTGATACCGATTGAAATCTCTGAAGATTTAATCTTACGAAATGTGATAAAATGTGATAGACAGAAATATGTCTTTAAAAGTGTGTGTGATACAAATCTCTGAAGATTTAGTATATCAACAACGGTGTATATGAAACAAATCTCTGAAGATTTAATGTCTCAAAAGTGTTTAAGAAACAAATCTCTGAAGATTTAATATCTCTAAAATGAATGTGAGACCGAAAGAAATCTCTGAAGATTTAATATCTCAACAAACGTGTTGATAACAAAAAAAGTGCGCACTTTTTTTGTTATCAACACGCATTTTTAATCATTAATTACAGAATTTTGGCTTTAACATTTAACTGGACTTGTTCTGAAGGAATTAAAATCAAATGTACCGTGCCGATTGTCACACAATTTCATGGCTGTGAACATGTTATATGAAAGTGAAATGAACATTCTCATAATCCATGTGCGCATAAAAAATCGGTTGCAGAAACAAATAATCTGGTTAAAAATATGGTTAGCTCGAGTTTTCTGCAGCCTAGCCAAATAGTTCAGCGTTCGGTATCTATAACAGAAAAACATATGTATTGGACATTATCTGCCATCAAGAAATGCCCTTAAGTTAAGAATTAGAAGACAACGGAACGGTTTAAAATGTTTTAAAGAGCCAACTTATGTTGAAAAAATAGATATTCCCTTATTATCACTTTAAATGTTTTGGAAGGTCAACTATTTATTTTAAGTGAGAAAGTTATTAAAGTTATGGCGAATGCATTCTTATTTTTGGAACAAAACTTTCACTGCAGTTTTTAAATGAGAGCGACTGCTGGATTATGGACGGTACACTTGACGTTGTTCCAATGATGATGAGGCAGCTATTTTCCATACACGGAAGAGTAGAAACCCAACAAACACAGTCTCTAACGTTAGAGAAATGCTCGCCTTTACGTTAGATAACTAGCGTAATTCTCTAACTATTCTCTATTCGAAGGCAACCATAGAGAACTACACTACAACTCGATTCGAGATAGGTTAGAGAACTAGCCAAAAGGTGAGTATTTGCAAATTCACATTAGAATCCCATTAGAAAATGACATTAGAATTCGACTCGAAAACTATAGTTTTCTCGATTTGAGAATTATGTCCCATTTTGTTAAAGAACACTGTGATTCTCGAGTGTTTCTCGAGTCGTCCTCTAACGTTAGAGATTGGAGAATGGGGCTAGTTCTCGAATGTACCTCGAATCGAAATCTAGCTTCATGGTTTGTTGGGAAGACAAATTGTTCCGCTGGTTTTCTGTCTTATGACCAAAAAATCAAAGTCAATGTATATATCTTAAATATAAGCAAATTTATTAAAATACACGATTTTGCTCAAATTTTGGGGGAAAAATTTCCAGAATTAATTCTGGAAAACGTATATTCCGGAATTATGAAAACCCAGAATTTTGAAATACAGCCAAAAAAGGCGAAGGAAGTGCGGAATTCCGATTTCCAGAATTTTGTCGACCCAGAATTTTGACTTCAGAATTTTAATTTTAGAATTTTGACCGTTTCCGGGAAAAGAGAGTACAAATCCACGCAACTACGCAAATAAACAATAAAGAGGGCATCCTAGATAGATTTTCCGATTTTTCAAGGGCTTTGAGGGTCATATCATACGTTATGAGATTCTCTCAAAGAACGAGTCCCACAAAAAAATCCACTTTTAAAGCGGAGTCTTACCTCATTTCGCCCGACGAAATCAAAGGTACGACTCAACGGCTCATTTCCATCTACCAACAGGAATATTATTCTGAGGAATTAGGGAATTTAAAATCAGGGAAACCTATTGGGATAAAAAGCGAAGTCCTTGCTCTCAACCCCTTCATCGATAGTTGTAACATCCTGCGGGTGGGCGGCCGTCTGTCTGCATCCCTGGACCTTCCGTACAACGAACGCCATCCCATTATCCTCCCGTACGCCTGTCATTTTACGCGCCTCCTGGTCCAGTTTATCCATAAGATTTCCCTTCACGGCGAACACCAAGTCATGTTGCGGCTCCTACGCACGCAATACTGGATCCCAAAAGTAAAAAATATGATCAAGTCAGTTATCCATAACTGCAATATCTGTACCATCTTTCGTAAACGGGTTCAGACCCAACTCATGGGAGACCTACCTCCCGAACGCACCACCTTTTCCCGGGCATTTACAAACACCGGGGTAGATTTCGCCGGACCCTTTGACTTCAAGTCCTACAGCGGCAGAGGGTGCCGCATGTCAAAGGGCTACGTTTGCCTGTTCGTATGCTTTACGACCAAGGCCATTCATGTAGAGGCCACCAGTGACCTTAGTACCGCCTCGTTCCTGGCAGCCCTCGACAGGTTTGTTGCCAGACGAGGATGTCCAAAAAACATCCATTCCGATAATGCAACGAACTTCGTCGGTGCCTTTCGAGCTCTCCGATCCGAGTTCAAGGCTTTTCTAGCGGACGCCCGCAACCAGACCCTTTCCAAATATTGCCACCAAACCCTGACCTGGCACTTTATACCAGCTGGGGCTCCTCACATGGGGGGACTCTGGGAAGCAGGGGTCAAAAGTTTCAAAAACCACTTTAAAAAGATCGCCTCCGATCATAAATTTACCCTCGAGGAATTTAGCACCCTACTATGTCGCATCGAGTCATGTCTCAACTCTCGACCACTCACTCCCTCTTCCAACGAACCGTCGAACTTGGAGCCACTCCCAGGACATTTTCTTGTTGGAGGACATCTATTAGCCCCCCCGGAAATCGACGTCAGTGAGAATCGCGCCTCACTCGTCAATAGGTGGGAAAAACTCAAAGCATTACACCAAACGTTCTGCAAACGATGGAAATCCGAGTACCTTACCGAGATGCAGAAACGCGTCAAGTGGAAACATCCTCAAGCAAACTTGAAACAAGGGGACCTGGTTGTCCTAAAGGAGGACAACTTACCTCCCAACGAATGGAGGCTAGGACGGATCGCGAACTTACATCGTGGACCTGATAATCGAGTTCGAGTCGTCGAACTAGACACCGCGCGGGGCCGAACTACCAGACCAATCGCGAAATTGGTCTTACTTCCACCCGTCAGTGAGGATGACGGAAAGGAGTAATATTCCACTTCTCCATTTCCCTAATTCCACTTCGCATTCCTTTCCGGATTAGGGAACCTTGCGGTTTAATCCCCGCAGAAAAATATTTACCACCACAACAATAACCCCAAAAACAAGCAAATGCACTCGTTAAACTTGGTAACGAGGCCAACAGAAACCCTACTGCAGACGGACGAACCGATCTGTCACAGAAGATGACAATGTGCTACACCAAATAAGCAGCACATCGTCCAAACATAAATTCCCTCACAACAAAGTCAATTGCCAGATAAGGATATAAAAGGCTTTTTCCTTCAAATAAATGTAAACAATCGCATTAACCCCTTGCCACTCAAGTACAGTTCTTGTGTCCCATCCATTTGTTTTACTGAAAAATTAGATAGCATTTGCTCATGCCAAAGGAAAAAAAAATAAAAATTATCAATACCGCGAAATATGCTAGCCCAGTAACTTTGGCGACGTTGGAATCTACCCCTTTTCGGACTTTTGCGTTATAAAAATGGCGAGTATTGAATATTTGTCGATTGGGTACCGTCTTATCAAGGAAAATATGTGTCCGCGAAATGAAGTAATCAAAAAAAAAAAACAAGTACAAACTTGTTTGGAAGCGGCTCTGGACTTTGAAATGGTTTCGTTTTCTTTTATTAAAATATCGATTACGATTTAGTTTTCGGTTTCGAGAAATTAATCGGCTTCGCCGTAGCTGTGGTAAGTGGGACGTTACGGACCAAACGGAGTTCTACGGTCTATGCGTCTATGCTCTCACAGCTATCGAACCACCGTATGCTACTATTCCCATTGCCTATTTGATAAACCCCGTGACCGGGGTTGAAATGGAATTTTGTCGCCTCTTGCGACAGGCATTCCACTACAGGCATTATCTAAACCCGTAACCCGCAGGGGTTTCGATCGACTTTAATCGCTTACAGTTTCGATTTCGGTCTAAGATCCAATTGAAAAAGGATTAGACCATCCACCTTAGCTAAAATGTGTTAGAGTCTAGCTTATCTGAACGCTAAACTCAATTTAAAGGTGCAAGGAACTGAGGCAAGCGGTATTACATTTACATGAAACAATCTGCTATTTCTTCACACTATTGAAAAAATTTAAAAATCTTAAGCAGAACGGGTAAATATTTTTTTCATTTTTCAAACTCCTACAGAAAGCAGGCCTGCATAATAACGCTATTTTTATAAAAAAAAATATAAATATGTGGTTTCAATTCGTTATTGAAAAGTTTAAACGTTTTTAGATCAACGAAAAGCTTTTCCATTCATTGAAATCAAAATCAAAATCTCAAAAATTTTGTTTATTTTGATTGTTTGAGCTAGAATATATTTTTCCATACAAAAAATGCTCAAAAAAATACTCAAACTTCGAAATATCAAATAGAAACGAAAATTCTTGATTTTGTTTTTGAGAAAGGAGAGAACTGTCAAGTTCACTATTACTTTGTTTAATATACTTTGGCTCTAACTTACTCCAAAAAAAAAAAAGCTAGAGCAGAAATTTGGGATCTAGATTACTATATTTTTTTTTGAGCGTACTCATGAAAGAAAAGACAGAGCAACCTAGAGCAACAAGTGTTCGTTAAACACAATTTTGTGAAATATCTCAATCTGGCGTAAGCTAGAGCAGCCCAATAAACAAACTTATAGTTGAATACAAGCACTCACCCGATTCAGCTTGTACATGCGAAATGCCAGCCCGAACACATGACCCACCTGGCCAATCGACTTCAAATCATCCTTGCCTCAGTCACAACCACCACTAAAGCTCTTTATTTTGAGTCATCCCTTGCAATGACTCCATTTGTGCTTTGAAGTATCGCCAACAACTGCAAACCTTTAAAATAAAATTGTATTAACTGTGTTCTCGATTCAAACAAAATCAAGCAGAATTTACCATCCTTATCCTTGCGCAATTCTTTTGGTCAAATTTGCACCAAAAAATGACCCAACACTACTGAATTATCGTTCAATTGAATGAAAAGTTACCAGCAAAACCGACTTGTTGTTGTTGTTAATTCAACTTAAACACTTCATCGGCAACGCACTTGCGTTTTTTAAAAGAGTCTGGTACACCCGGCGCATTAAAAATTGATTCCCCCCTGCGCCATGCCTTTATGTGGCATAAATTTCAGTGCCACAAAGTTTTGTGTGGCACTCATGATGGGGCATATGTTTAGCTGCCCATCGATGGGGCATATGTTCGGCTGCCCATTGATGGGGCATATGTTCGGCTGCCCATGAAACCTGAAACGAAAAATAAAATTAATACGCATGTCTAAATAGTTTGTTCAGGTATGTATCCATCGCTGGGTGCCGGCGATTGATACATACACGTACAAACAAATATATTTTTTCGATACACTTACCTTTTCCCATGTATACTTACCTGCAAACCTCCGACCGCCTCCATGATCCTCGGGCTCCCAGCTCCCAGTTCACCGTCTCCCACCTGAAAAAAAAGAAATAGAAAATTTTTAATAATATATAATTAAAAATAAAATTAACAAAGTGTAGAACTTACCTCGTGCAAATTTTCATCAATGACATTTATTCATTGAGACCGCCGGTTTTTGTGCTGCCACACTACCAATTTTTATAGTACCAAATCGCGTTACCGGATGCACGGGTACTAAATCCTCCACTTAAGGCTCTATTACATGAAACGCGTCACTGCATCGCGCGATATAAAATGTAACCCCTTTAGTCAATACTAGCCTGAGTATAAATCTTTCGGTGTGCCAACATAAATAAAAACCGAGAACATAATTGAGGAAACAAATAGGCTGTACAAAAAAAAAAGGCGTACCGTCAGCCACGGCTCCGGCAATCATGCGGAATTGGGATGGCGTAGTCCAGAGTCATTTTCTTGAGCGCGGCCGAAGGCTGCCATCTTAGCAAGGTATTTCGGACATAAATACCATGGAGTCTGCCCCAATTTTGGTATCGGATCCGGGTCTTTTTCCGGGTTTTTAACCATAACTTCCACTAATACAAAAAGATAAAATAAGCGCTTCCGGATTCGTGATCCTGAGGCCAAAATCCGTCTTTTGAGCTATCTCCCATAATTGTAGCTAACTTATTAGCAGTTGACCCATAAAGTATACAATACCAATAAAATATTATATCGTGGCAAATATCCATTTCTGACAGTTACTACGTTCACAGTCGTGATCGTACGACAACGGATACCATTCCCCTAAATTAGTTCCCAAATCGTGACACGGTACGGGAAATGTCACCACAATGACGGGGTGAAAAGTGTAAATGTACTATTAGCAGCTGCCGTGGAGCATCTGCCTGGGCCTTAACATCGCAAGAGTACTTGTCACCATCGATGCGATGTGGCAGCACAAAGCGTGTCAGCTGTTCGCGATCCGTTTAGCGAAACTTAAGGGTGAGTGACTTTGCTAACTGAAGGAATCATTGTGTATCAATACCAAGGGTAAACTCTTATGCATAGACGTCAAAATTCCAAAATGAGTTTAACACCTGTTTTGAGATTGTGGTTAATAACAAGTGTTGTGAGGACCCTAATCCGAAGGCTTCGGAGCCCTCACAACATTTATACATACGCTTCATAAGCTCAAATGAATTACGAGCTGTTGTATGAACAATACTGGATTTTAGATTTTTACACATACGCTATTTTGCAAAACCACCGAGTTACGTGGTTTCACACAAGGAAATACACTTAAATATTATACTTATCCATTTTCATGCAAAACATTGAAATCTGATGCTTTTGCACATAAGCCGTTTCTTAAATGAAGTACATACGCGGTTCTACACAAACGACATATACTTATACTTTGTATATAGCCAATTATATGAAGTATACTGAAATTTTATATTTTTGCACATTTTTACGTCAAGCACATACACGCTTTTGTACAAAATACATACATACTCATGCTTATATGTAAATACAAACATACAATCTACATAATTACATATTTTACTAATGAAATCTAATTTGTACAATATTAGGCACACCCTGATATATGTTTGTAAAATAGAAGATTTTTACCGGAATATCAGCGGCCCAACATGAGAAAATATTCTTGTTGACAATAACCGAAATTTTACACAAACAAGTTACCAGCATTCCAACTAGCAAAAGGGTCGGTCACCAACCCAAACAGCTTTGTTTGGCTACATACACCCGCATGCCTACATACTAGATCATCCGATGCCGCGGACATAGCATAAAGAAGAGAAGGAAAATGCATCGTAGCACGGCAAGAACAATGGGCGTTGGGAATGCAGCAAAAATTAACAAGTAACTTATACGTATTGACGTCGCCAATATTTATGTGAACAGCAGGCCCAGCTGATCAAGGCAGTGCGAGCGAACAGCTGATGGAATGCAATGGGGCATTCCAGGAGGAAGTAGTAGCAGTGTAAAAACTGTTAGCAAATATGATATATATGTAAAGGTCTTAGAAATTAAGTGGAAGATGCGCCGTTAGGTTAAGGAACATTAGTTTTAAGCATTGTTATTGTATATTGGAAGGTTGCTGCGCACAAAAAGAGTATAAAAGGGCGAACATTTCTTAGAATAATTGAGTCGTTAGCGACTAGAGCTAGGTATAGTAGTCGTGGGTTTTCACCTCGATGAATGCGGAACTGGGGGCTTTCACCTCACTATCGCAGAGTTTATATTCAGTGGTGGGTTTTCACCTCCGCTGACGGTTGGGTCGAGCAGAGGGTTTTCACCTAAGCCGCCTTTATTTTAGCTAGGAGTCTTAAGTCATAGTAAGCGGTGGGTTTTCACCTCCGCCGAAGAAGGGCTGAGTAGGGGGTTTTCACCCTTACCACCCTTATCGTAGTTTGAAATTAAAATTAAGATTTGTAGATTGATTTGAGAAAAGAGGAGTGAATCCCAACAATAAACATTTTAAAAATATTAATCAGGGTTTTGTCATTTCGAGAGGACCTTTAGGGAACATCTATTTTCAGAACCCTGGACGGACTGAGCCTACCCCAGCATACCGAAGGAAAAGTCCGTCACAAATGGCGCCCGAGCAGGGACAATAAAACAACGCAGAGAAAGCAAATTTAATGGATTTTGAGTCAAAATACACAGAGGCAAATATGGTCATTGTAAATAGCTAAAAGCACAGAGACATACACACACAGGGTCATCGGAGGCATACTAAGGAAAGTACAACAGGAACATACGTGGATTAAATTCTGCTGGGTAACATAAAGCCAACGAAACGACACATAGAATTTAAAAATTCTGCTGGGCAATATAGAGGATCACGAGGATCGACGAGAAAATTAACATAGAGGAAATACAACTACGAATCAACCAGATCAGCATCAAGATGGTTAAGGTATCCTGGGTATACTACCTCCAGCGCGAGGATCTGGTGGCATACTGCGCGGAATTCGGAGTGGAATATTCTGGTACGGTGGAAGAAATGCGCAGGCTTTTATCAGCGTATATCCAAACGCATAGTGATGATGAGGACTTGGAGAAACGCTTTGCTACGCTAGAGCAACGTCATGCCCGGCAAACTACACCCAAAGATGGCGGGCCAACCATCAGAATCAACCCCCCGACACCCAAGAGTGGCGAGGAGCAAGGATTTACGTATCCCGACGGAGCGAGCACGAGTAATGCATTAGAAGGAGTAAACAATAATGCGCATATTGCACGACACGACACGGGCATACAAGCTGCACCGCACGTATATCCCCAGACGGAAACTTGTGGAAATGTGATGGATCGAGTACGCAAGTGGGGTTTAAAATACGATGGTGAGAAGGACCCACTTGGCTTCATTGAGCGGGTCGAAGAGCTGGCAGACAGCTATGAAATTAGCCGTAACGCCATACCACGTGCGCTACCAGAATTGCTGAAAGATAAAGCACTGGTATGGTTCCGAAATAACAACCGTCACTGGAAGCAATGGGACGCATTTAAGAAGGACTTCTTGAAATTTTTCCTGAGTTCAAGGTATTTTGAGCGTCTAGACAGTGAAATCCGGCAAAGGGTGCAAAAGCCAGGTAAAAATTCAAAGATTACGTGTTGACGCTTCAAGGGCTCATGAGGCACTCCGATTACACGAGCGAGCAAAAACTAAACCGGATACACCGTAACTCAAGGAGAGAGTACCAACTGTATGTGAAGAGGAGCGAATTCAACACTCTGGAAGACCTGGTGAGCCTAGTGGAAGATTATGAGAATACTACACCAGAGAGGGAAATACTTAGGCCAGCAGCGAGACCGTTTGTACCCAGGCGGCAGGAGGAGCGTTTCCACTATATGCAGGAAACCGACAACGTACCACAGGTGAGCGCAAGTACACAAACAGTGACAAATACAACAAGTAGTGCGCAACAAGGACACATAGACCCACGAACAGCATGTAGGCGTTGCGGGGAGTACGGACACTTCGCCTATGGGTGCCGTAACTCTCGACGCGAATTTTGCTGGACGTGTGGCAAAAGGGGTGTATTAACTCGAGATTGCTGTCGTAGGCAACAGGGAAACGACAGGAGGCCCCATTAGCCGCGAGGAGTGGGGTCTCACACAATTTAGCCTCGCATCCAACAACAAAAGCAAACATATTCAAACAACAACAAGGGCGAATCCTGGCGACAGTAAAGGTAGATGGCAGAGAGGCCACAGCAGCAATTGATACGGGAGCGACACGGAGTTTTGTAAGCGAGTCCATGGCAATGAGGTTGGATGCACGTAAATCTAAAGAGATAAATACAAGAGTGGTAATAGGCGATGGAAGCGCGAAGGACGTAGTGGAAACAATTGAAGCAGAAATAGCGTTGGGCGACCAAGTACACCAGAGCGAATTATTAGTGCTACCAGGACTGGTGGACCAAGTGGTAATTGGGACTGACTATATGGCGAAAGCGAACGTGGAACTGAGATGCGGCGAAAGCGCAATGGTAATACAAGCAGGAAACCAAGATCGGAAAATAGCGAGGTGCACAAGCATCATACAGTTGAACGCAGATATTAAAGATAACACGAGGACCCGCGCTGAAGCACATAGCACCACTGATGTCGCGGTGAGTACATTCCTTAACAAAGAACTTAAGATTTTTGAAAATATGTCGGGGGTATCTAACATTGCCACACATAAAATTGTCATGAGGGATGACCGCCCCATTAAACAACGATACTTCCCCAAAAACCCTAAAATGCAGGAGATTATAAATAAGGAGATCGATGAGCTTATAGAGAAGGGCTGTATTGAGCCATCACGCAGCCCCCACAGTGCCCCTATAGTCCTAGCGAAGAAGAAGAATGGTAAATGGCGACTTTGCGTCGATTACAAACAGCTTCACGCCCGATCAGTCCCAGACGCGTACCCATTACCCCGTATCCAACATATTTTAGATAGACTTAGAAGTGCGCGGTTTATCAGTAGCCTTGATTTAAAGAACGGCTATTGGCAGATCCCCATGGAGGAGGATAGTAAACAGTATACCGCATTTACGATACCTGGGCGAGGGCTATATCAGTGGAAAGTGATGCCCTTTGGGCTACACTCTGCCCCAGCTACGTTCCAAAGAGCACTTGATCGTGTAATAGGTCTAGAGTTAGAGCCACATACGTTTGCCTACCTGGATGACATTATTATTACAAGTGAAACATTAGAAGACCACACAAGACACCTCACGGAAGTTTTTCGGCGCCTCAGGCAAGCCAACCTTAAGATTAACCCCGAAAAGTGCGAATTTTTTAAGAAAAGTCTGAAGTACTTAGGCCACGTAGTTAGCGAAGAGGGCATCCACACAGTCCCAGACAAAGTAGCGGCTATAAAAGAGCTCACACCCCCCAGCAATATAAGAGAATTACGGCGTTTCCTAGGGATAGTGTCCTGGTATAGAAGGTTCGTCCCAGATTTTTCCAAAGTGGCAAACTCGTTGACAGCCATGCTTAAGAAGGGCTGCAAATGGAAATGGGCCGAAGAGCAACAGGTAGCGTTTGAAGCGCTGAAGAATGCACTTATACAAGCACCCGTTTTAGCCTGCCCAGATTTTACCAAGAGATGTAGACTGCAGACAGATGCAAGTGATTTTGGCCTAGGCGCTGTACTAACACAAGGGTTAGACCAAGAAGAGCGGGTGATAGCTTATGCGAGTCGAAGATTGAAAAAGGCAGAGATGAACTACTCACCAACAGAGAAAGAGTGTTTGGCAATAGTTTGGGCAATAAGGAAAATGAGGCCATATCTAGAAGGATACAGTTTTACCGTGATCACAGACCACTTAGCGTTGAAATGGCTGAATGCAATCGAAAGTCCATCAGGACGAATTGCTAGATGGGCATTAGAGCTACAGCAATATTCGTTCGATGTACAATACAGAAAAGGGAAGTTAAATGTCGTGGCAGACGCGCTATCGCGCCAACCGCTAGAAGAGCAATTGGGCAGCATGGCCGCGCAACCAGACGACTTCAACTGCAATTGGTATACCGCAAAGGTAGCAGAAATAACGAAGACACCCGAAAAGTTTCCAGATTATGTAGTTCAAGAGGGGAAATTATACCGAAGAATAGTTGGCCAGGTGAATGGCGAAGATGACGTTCCCTGGAAATTATGCGTACCAACACCACAGAGGAAAAGAGTTTTAAGCGAAATCCATGACACACCAAGAGCCGGGCATATGGGAATCCGCAAGACAATTGCACGAGCAATGATACGTTATTATTGGCCAGGCATGTTCAGAGACGTCAGAAAGTACGTTCAGCAGTGCCACGAATGACAAATTTATAAGCCAAGCCAACAACAAGCGGCTGGTAAAATGCTAACACGTATCCCAGAGGAACCATGGGCAACAGTATGCGCGGATTTTATAGGACCATTGCCGCGCTCGAAACATGGCAACACGATGGCGTTAGTTTTTGTAGATAGATTTTTTAAGTGGGTAGAAGTTGTAGCTATGCGAAAAGCAACAACAGAAAAAGGTCAAAGGTTTAAGCACCAAAGGTGTTAATTACCGACAACGGAGCGCAATTCATTAGCAGAAGGTTTAAACGATTTTTACAAGAGCTTGGTATAAAACACCAGCTGACAGCACCATATACACCACAGGAAAACCCGACAGAGAGGGCAAACCGAAATGTTAAGAGAGTCATATCACAGTTTACCGGCAAGGATCAGAGGAATTGGGATGAGTTCATACCAGAGATTTCGTTGGCACTAAACACGAGTGTGTGTGAATCGACAGGATACAGTCCTGCGTATGTAGTACAAGGTAGAGAGCCGAGAATTCCGGGCTCCCTCTACGACGAGCAGACGTTTGGCACGGGCGAGGAAAAGGTCATATTGAGCCAGAAAGCAGCAAAGATGAAGGAGGTATATGACATGGTACGGCGTAAGCAGCAGAGGGCATTATAACTTGCGCAGGAGACAATGGCAACCGGCTATAGGCGACTTGGTATTGGTGAAAGAGCATCAGTTGTCCAAAGCAGTAGACAATTTTGCGGCGAAACTAGCACCCCAATACAGTGGCCCACACCGAGTGATGAACTTTGTGTCACCGGTAATAGGAGAGCTGTACATGAATTCCAGTTTTCGCTAATGCTTAATTTCCATCTCCTAAAATCTCTAAATTCATTTTGCCAAATTTTAGCGACTTTTGCGATTCCAGTGAAAGAAAATCGCTATAAATCTCCATCTTTGCTTCATTTTTTGGCATATTTAAGCGATGAACGCAAAATGAATCAGATAACGTAGATCAGCTGTTTTTGACAGCTACTAAGCTAAATTTGCGATTCTCCATATTTAGCCATCTCGTAAAATCTCCAATTTTCTCCAAAAGCTGGCAAATTTTGGCGACGAAAAAAAGTTGTTGCTAAAACGCAAAAAAATAGGAAAAATGGTAGAATTATGTTGTTTTAGGCCCTAAAATTACTCAAAAATATAAATATGTGTAATTTTTAAAAAAATTGATGTTTAATTATGTATTTGCTCATTATTTTGGAAATTGTATTTTTTTATATCCTACTAAAACTGCAAAAAACACGTAGGAAAAAGTCGGGAGAGGAATCAAAAGTCGAGTTTCAGTCCTAGAAATCATAATCCGGAGTCACAAAAGTAATATTATTTATCATTTAAAAGTTATAACTAAAAAACATTCTTTGTTTCCGTATAACAATTTTATAGAGAAAAACTCAATAAATAATTAAATTAAGGTGTATATAACAATTTAAAATCTGTTCTTAACCGACTTTAATAAACAAACACAAATCTTTTTACCGAAAATGGAATTTATTTTGTAATTAAAAAAGTAGAGTAACGCTGAAAAGTAAGGGATTAGTAGCTAGTAACTTCGGGCGTTTCGGTTTACTTCTGGCTTTTTCTGAGTTGTAAAGGATCACAACTAAATTGACATCTTGCAGTGATGCCTGCGTGCCATCTATAGTGCAGATAATGCGCTATTATCATAGCTAGGCGGCTTGTGTTTCAGAATCGCAAATAAGCGGCATCTCCTAAAATTCTGCGAGTTCATTTGCTTAAGCATTTTAGCATATTTTAGCATTTACGAGATGGAGATGGATGGAGATTTCTAGAATTCGCCTGCTGGACAAGATACACAAGGGAAAGAGAAAGACAGCACACCTAATGGGTCAGTTACATAAAACTTTATTTTGGCTTTACCTCAAACTTTGACTTTGACAGAAAAGTTCAGTATACGTATTTAAACCAAGCATGGCAAATTGGAGACCTCAAAGTTGAAGCGAGGTTGAAATTTGGCAAACTCTCAAATTTTGCTTGCTTTGCTTGCTTTGACAATCAGATGTTGATGACTTTGCTTCAATTAAAGAATAAAATGTTGGAGAAAATAATAATTAATTAATTTTTTCTCTATTAAATTAATGAATTAACTAAAACACTACGAATGCAAAGAAAAAAATAACGAAAACAAATGCATAAAAGAGAAGCGTCAAGGCGTTCATTGTAGCATACCTCTGGAATTGGACGCAAAGTTTTGAGGTAGCAAATGTCAGGCGAGGTTAACAAAGCCTTATGTATTCGACCCTTAAGCGAGCTGAAGTCCTATCACGAGCTAAAGTCCTATCCGGGATGGAGCAAACCTCGACGATATGGGGACGGCTGGGAAGTCTGTGCGCTCTCATGTTGGTGGTGCTTCAGATTAATCTGCACATATCTAAAGTGGCTTCTAAAGGCAAAGTGGATGTGGTCCTCATCCAAGAACCCTGGGTCAATAGCTCGAGAATCTGCGGATTGGGGACTAAGGGCTTCAAGAGGAACAAAGAAAGGACGCGCAGGGGCAGAGTCCAGACCAGAGGGAAACACGCAAGCAGCAATCGAGTAGCAAAAACAGGCAAAGCATAACTCAGCGAAGAGTAAGGTTTAAAGAAACCACGAATACCAAAGATCCTGAGAAACCAGAGGCGCCACACGAGTCAGAGCAACCATCGACATCCAAAGTAGCATTGCAAATGCTAAGAGCGCGACAGCAAAGAGACTGTAATAAAGTAGTGAGATGTGGCTCATCATCGATAAGGGAGTTACCAACAAGTAGTCCACAAGTAGAATTCCCACCGGAAAACGAACAATTGATCGTCGAAGAGATACAGGGTGAAGCATCGACAATAGAAATCGGGATGCAAATGGCGGCGGAGTACGCCAATAACATGGCCAACCAACAAAACCGCGAAATAACCGATTATTTGGTATCCTTCCAATTTAGGACGCGCACAAAAAACACAAAAACACGCAACACGCCAATGATGAACACAACAAAGCAGCCCCTCAGACACAGGGCAATAGAGTTTTCAGCAAGGTCCCAAGTATAATGTACAATATCGATCACAAACGGTAACTTAAGTACATAGTCCCACAAAATAGCATTTACACACATTTCATGCTCTAAACCCAAATAGAAACCTTACCACATAAAAAAAAAAAAAAAAAAAAAAAAATTCCGACGGCTTTTAGGCACACCCTACTGCAGCATCACCAACTTCTACCGCAACAGTGGTGACGATCACCTGACATCATACGGCCAATCAGCACCACAAAAGAACAAAAGGGTAACGAGAACAACGTAAAGCATAATTGGAATTGTCCTGTTAGCGCCCAACCAAAGGTTTTGAAGACAAAAAAACACCCAATAACAACGCTGTTAGGACTGAGTTCTGCTGGGAAAAACCACCGTTTGACCGCAGTAGAAAGTTTTGTATATAAGCGGGCCGTGACGTCCAGGAAGACCAAACGTTTTAATTATGAGTGACCGCGCAGTTATAAAGTACTCCAGCGAGAAAGCCATCGATGGCCTAAAGTTAAGGCGACTTGCCGAGCTGCAGCAACCACAGGGCGTGAACCAAGAGGACGAGCAAATGTCCGAAGAAGACACCCAGGAGGGGTACGAAAGTGAGGAGGACAGCGACCACAGCAACAACGACAGCACCTGCACCGAGGCATTCGGCCAAATATACGCCGCCGACGACGAAGACGAGGCACCGACGAGCCCGGTCGAAATTTCTGACGATGAGGGCCAAATTCAGAGCCCGACCTATAGTGACGAGGAGGGCCAGATCCAGAGCCCGACATATGGCTCGGAGGAGGAAGGGCGTGGTGGCACGGTGGTCCGAGGGTCGACGCCCTCTTGATCTCGTCGGAGAGCGAACCAGAACCCGACGAAGATGAACAGTTCAGGCGATGGGTCTGGATGTCCATCTGCCAAACGGATGACGAGGGAGTGCGTGGCGATGGATACATAGAGCGGACGCGAAGGGTGACGATGAGGGCCCGGCTACACTACGCCGACCCGGTTAACCAACCCGCCGTACCAACACGTGTACCCGCAATCGAGGACGGAGAAGGAGTCAGTGGTGGAAGCGATACGCTAAGTTTAGCGGCCAGCAACGGTTTAACCGGGGATGGCAGTAAAGACCCCCCGGACGAAGTAGTCGAGGAGATAGAGGAGTGGTTGCGAGGCTCGACGGACCCCACAACAAGCGCATGGCAAAACCAGTCGGGGATCGAACCCCTTCCGAAGGAGTTGGTGACCGACATCGAGGCACACCTAGGTAGCGACCAGGCCCAGAGAAGGAAGAGGTCATACAGACGGGATGTCGGAGGGCGGGTGTTTCGGGTCCGGATCACAAGAACCGGCCTGGTAACCATCAGTTTAATGACCGCCAGTGAGGGAGGCGTGTGAAGACCACAACCCAAAAAGGAAAATATATATATTTGAATTTTAATGAAGTTTGCCTACATATACATGTATATAATGAAATATAGCCAATATTTATATTTTGCACGTAGAATACTGTGCACATAACCAACTTGTTTAATAATACTGGAAATTTCAGCCTTAAATACGAAGGGCCCAGCGCCAACATGGAAGAATACGGTTACAACAAGCCTTATTTCAAATAATAATAAGTCTTATTGCGGAGTGTGAGGACCCTAATCCGAAGGCTTCGGAGCCCTCACAACATTTATACATACGCTTCATAAGCTCAAATGAAGTACGAGCTGTTTTATGAACAATACTGGATTTTTAGATTTTTACACATACGCTATTTTGCATACGCTATTTTGCCGAGAATTCCGGGCTCCCTCTACGACGAGCAGACGTTTGGCACGGGCGAGGAAAAGGTCATATTGAGCCAGAAAGCAGCAAAGATGAAGGAGGTATATGACATGGTACGGCGTAAGCAGCAGAGGGCATCGACGGAGCAGGCAAGACATTATAACTTGCGCAGGAGACAATGGCAACCGGCTATAGGCGACTTGGTATTGGTGAAAGAGCATCAGTTGTCCAAAGCAGTAGACAATTTTGCGGCGAAACTAGCACCCAAATACAGTGGCCCACACCGAGTGATGAACTTTGTGTCACCGGTAAAAGTAGAGCTGGACAAGATACACCAGGGAAAGAGAAAGACAGCACACCTAATGGGTCAGTTACATAAAACTTTATTTTGGCTTTACCTCAAACTTTGACTTTGACAGAAAAGTTCAGCGAGGTTGAAATTTGGCAAACTCTCAAATTTTGCTTGCTTTGCTTGCTTTGACAATCAGATGTTGATGACTTTGCTTCAATTAAAGAATAAAATGTTGGAGAAAATAATAATTAATTAATTTTTTCTCTATTAAATTAATGAATTAACTAAAACACTACGAATGCAAAGAAAAAAATAACGAAAACAAATGCATAAAAGAGAAGCGTCAAGGCGTTCATTGTAGCATACCTCTGGAATTGGACGCAAAGTTTTGAGGTAGCAAATGTCAGGCGAGGTTAACAAAGCCTTATGTATTCGACCCTTAAGCGAGCTGAAGTCCTATCACGAGCTAAAGTCCTATCCGGGATGGAGCAAACCTCGACGATATGGGGACGGCTGGGAAGTCTGTGCGCTCTCATGTTGGTGGTGCTTCAGATTAATCTGCACATATCTAAAGTGGCTTCTAAAGGCAAAGTGGATGTGGTCCTCATCCAAGAACCCTGGGTCAATAGCTCGAGAATCTGCGGATTGGGGACTAAGGGCTTCAAGAGGAACAAAGAAAGGACGCGCAGGGGCAGAGTCCAGACCAGAGGGAAACACGCAAGCAGCAATCGAGTAGCAAAAACAGGCAAAGCATAACTCAGCGAAGAGTAAGGTTTAAAGAAACCACGAATACCAAAGATCCTGAGAAACCAGAGGCGCCACACGAGTCAGAGCAACCATCGACATCCAAAGTAGCATTGCAAATGCTAAGAGCGCGACAGCAAAGAGACTGTAATAAAGTAGTGAGATGTGGCTCATCATCGATAAGGGAGTTACCAACAAGTAGTCCACAAGTAGAATTCCCACCGGAAAACGAACAATTGATCGTCGAAGAGATACAGGGTGAAGCATCGACAATAGAAATCGGGATGCAAATGGCGGCGGAGTACGCCAATAACATGGCCAACCAACAAAACCGCGAAATAACCGATTATTTGGTATCCTTCCAATTTAGGACGCGCACAAAAAACACAAAAACACGCAACACGCCAATGATGAACACAACAAAGCAGCCCCTCAGACACAGGGCAATAGAGTTTTCAGCAAGGTCCCAAGTATAATGTACAATATCGATCACAAACGGTAACTTAAGTACATAGTCCCACAAAATAGCATTTACACACATTTCATGCTCTAAACCCAAATAGAAACCTTACCACATAAAAAAAAAAAAAAAAAAAAAAAAAATTCCGACGGCTTTTAGGCACACCCTACTGCAGCATCACCAACTTCTACCGCAACAGTGGTGACGATCACCTGACATCATACGGCCAATCAGCACCACAAAAGAACAAAAGGGTAACGAGAACAACGTAAAGCATAATTGGAATTGTCCTGTTAGCGCCCAACCAAAGGTTTTGAAGACAAAAAAACACCCAATAACAACGCTGTTAGGACTGAGTTCTGCTGGGAAAAACCACCGTTTGACCGCAGTAGAAAGTTTTGTATATAAGCGGGCCGTGACGTCCAGGAAGACCAAACGTTTTAATTATGAGTGACCGCGCAGTTATAAAGTACTCCAGCGAGAAAGCCATCGATGGCCTAAAGTTAAGGCGACTTGCCGAGCTGCAGCAACCACAGGGCGTGAACCAAGAGGACGAGCAAATGTCCGAAGAAGACACCCAGGAGGGGTACGAAAGTGAGGACGACAGCGACTACAGCAACAACGACAGCACCTGCACCGAGGCATTCGGCCAAATATACGCCGCCGACGACGAAGACGAGGCACCGACGAGCCCGGTCGAAATTTCTGACGATGAGGGCCAAATTCAGAGCCCGACCTATAGTGACGAGGAGGGCCAGATCCAGAGCCCGACATATGGCTCGGAGGAGGAAGGGCGTGGTGGCACGGTGGTCCGAGGGTCGACGCCCTCTTGATCTCGTCGGAGCGCGAACCAGAACCCGACGAAGATGAACAGTTCAGGCGATGGGTCTGGATGTCCATCTGCCAAACGGATGACGAGGGAGTGCGTGGCGATGGATACATAGAGCGGACGCGAAGGGTGACGATGAGGGCCCGGCTACACTACGCCGACCCGGTTAACCAACCCGCCGTACCAACACGTGTACCCGCAATCGAGGACGGAGAAGGGGTCAGTGGTGGAAGCGATACGCTAAGTTTAGCGGCCAGCAACGGTTTAACCGGGGATGGCAGTAAAGACCCCCCGGACGAAGTAGTCGAGGAGATAGAGGAGTGGTTGCGAGGCTCGACGGACCCCACAACAAGCGCATGGCAAAACCAGTCGGGGATCGAACCCCTTCCGAAGGAGTTGGTGACCGACATCGAGGCACACCTAGGTAGCGACCAGGCCCAGAGAAGGAAGAGGTCATACAGACGGGATGTCGGAGGGCGGGTGTTTCGGGTCCGGATCACAAGAACCGGCCTGGTAACCATCAGTTTAATGACCGCCAGTGAGGGAGGCGTGTGAAGACCACAACCCAAAAAGGAAAATGTATATATTTGAATTTTAATGAAGTTTGCCTACATATACATGTATATAATGAAATATAGCCAATATTTATATTTTGCACGTAGAATACTGTGCACATAACCAACTTGTTTAATAATACTGGAAATTTCAGCCTTAAATACGAAGGGCCCAGCGCCAACATGGAGAATACGGTTACAACAAGCCTTATTTCAAATAATAATAAGTCTTATTGCGGTAGGTGAGGGGGGAGTATGAGGACCCTAATCCGAAGGCTTCGGAGCCCTCACAACATTTATACATACGCTTCATAAGCTCAAATGAAGTACGAGCTGTTTTATGAACAATACTGGATTTTTAGATTTTTACACATACGCTATTTTGCATACGCTATTTTGCCGAGAATTCCGGGCTCCCTCTACGACGAGCAGACGTTTGGCACGGGCGAGGAAAAGGTCATATTGAGCCAGAAAGCAGCAAAGATGAAGGAGGTATATGACATGGTACGGCGTAAGCAGCAGAGGGCATCGACGAAGCAGGCAAGACATTATAACTTGCGCAGGAGACAATGGCAACCGGCTATAGGCGACTTGGTATTGGTGAAAGAGCATCAGTTGTCCAAAGCAGTAGACAATTTTGCGGCGAAACTAGCACCCAAATACAGTGGCCCACACCGAGTGATGAACTTTGTGTCACCGGTAATAGCAGAGCTGGACAAGATACACAAGGGAAAGAGAAAGACAGCACACCTAAGCGAGCTGAAGGCCTATCACGAGGCCGAGGAACAAAGAGAGGACGCGCAGGAGCAGAGTCCAGACCAGAGGGAAACACGCAAGCAGCAATCGAGTAGCAAAAACAGGCAAAGCATAACTCAGCGAAGAGTAAGGTTTAAAGAAACCACGAATACCAAAGATCCTGAGAAACCAGAGGCGCCACACGAGTCAGAGCAACCATCGACATCCAAAGTAGCATTGCTAATGCTAAGAGCGCGACACCCAGGAGGGGTACGAAAGTGAGGACGACAGCGACCACAGCAACAACGACAGCACCTGCACCGAGGCATTCGGCCAAATATACGCCGCCGACGACGAAGACGAGGCACCGACGAGCCCGGTCGAAATTTCTGACGATGAGGGCCAAATTCAGAGCGCGACCTATAGTGACGAGGAGGGCCAGATCCAGAGCCCGACATATGGCTCGGAGGAGGAAGGCCGTGGTGGCACGGTGGTCCAAGGGTCGACCCCCATCTTGATCTCGTCGGAGAGCGAACCAGAACCCGACGAAGATGAACAGTTCAGGCTATGGGTCTGGATGTCCATCCGCCAAACGGATGACGAGGGAGTGCGTGGCGATGGATACATAGAGCGGACGCGAAGGGAGACGATGAGGGCCCGGCTACACTACGCCGACCCGGTTAACCAACCCGCCGTACCAACAGGTGTACCCGCAATCGAGGACGGAGAAGGAGTCAGTGGTGGAAGCGATACGCTAAGTTTAGCGGCCAGCAACGGTTTAACCGGGGATGGTAGTAAAGACCCCCCGGACGAAGTAGTCGAGGAGATAGAGGAGTGGTTGCGAGGCTCGACGGACTCCACAACAAGCGCATGGCAAAACCAGTCGGGGGTCGAACCCCTTCCGAAGGAGTTGGTGACCGACATCGAGGCACACCTAGGTAGCGACCAGGCCCAGAGAAGGAAGAGGTCATACAGACGGGATGTCGGAGGACGGGTGTTTCGGGTCCGGATCACAAGAACCGGCCTGGTAACCATCAGTTTAATGACCGCCAGTGAGGGAGGCGTGTGAAGACCACAACCCAAAAAGGAAAATATATATATTTGAATTTTAATGAAGTTTGCCTACATATACATGTATATAATGAAATATAGCCAATATTTATATTTTGCACGTAGAATACTGTGCACCTAACCAACTTGTTTAATAATACTGGAAATTTCAGCCTTAAATACGAAGGGCCCAGCGCCAACATGGAAGAATACGGCTACAACAAGCCTTATTTCAAATAATAATAAGTCTTATTGCGGTAGGTGAGGGGGGAGTGTGAGGACCCTAATCCGAAGACTTCGGAGCCCTCACAACATTTATACATACGCTTCATAAGCTCAAATGAAGTACGAGCTGTGTTATGAACAATACTGGATTTTTAGATTTTTACACATACGCTATTTTGCAAAACCACCGAGTTACGTGGTTTCACACAAGGAAATACACTTAAATATTATACTTATCCATTTTCATGCAAAACATTGAAATCTGATGCTTTTGCACATAAGCCGTTTCTTAAATGAAGTACATACGCGGTTCTACACAAACGACATATACTTATACTTTGTATATAGTCAATTATATGAAGTATACTGAAATTTTATATTTTTGCACATATGCCATTTTTACGTCAAGCACATACACGATTTTGTACAAAATATATACATACTCATGCTTATATGTACATACAAACATACAATCTACATAATTACATATTTTACTAATGAAATCTAATTTGTACAATATTAGGCACACCCTGATGTATGTTTGTAAAATAGAAGATTTTTACCGGAATATCAGCGGCCCAACATGAGAAAATATTCTTGTTGACAATAACCGAAATTTTACACAAACAAGTTACCAGCATTCCAACTAGCAATAGGGTCGGTCACCAACCCAAACAGCTTTGCTTGGCTACATACACCCGCATGCCTACATACTAGATCATCCGATGCCGCGGACATAGCATAAAGAAGAGAAGGAAAATGCATCGTAGCACGGCAAGAACAATGGGCGTTGGGAATGCAGCAAAAATTAACAAGTAACTAATACGTATTGACGTCACCAATATTTATGTGAACAGCAGGCCCAGCTGATCAAGGCAGTGCGAGCGAACAGCTGATGGAATGCAATGGGGCATTCCAGGAGGAAGTAGTAGCAGTGTAAAAACTGTTAGCAAATATGATATATATGTAAAGGTCTTAGAAATTAAGTGGAAGATGCGCCGTTAGGTTAAGGAACATTAGTTTTAAGCATTGTTATTGTATATTGGAAGGTTGCTGCGCACAAAAAGAGTATAAAAGGGCGAACATTTCTTAGAATAATTGAGTCGTTAGCGACTAGAGCTAGGTATAGTAGTCGTGGGTTTTCACCTCGATGAAAACGGAACTGGGGGCTTTCACCTCACTATCGCAGAGTTTATATTCAGTGGTGGGTTTTCACCTACGCTGACGGTTGGGTCGAGCAGAGGGTTTTCACCTCAGCCGCCTTTATTTTAGCTAGGAGTCTTAAGTCTTAGTAAGCGGTGGGTTTTCACCTCCGCCGAAGAAGGGCTGAGTAGGGGGTTTTCACCCTTACCACCCTTATCGTAGTTTGAAATTAAAATTAAGATTTGTAGATTGATTTGAGAAAAGAGGAGTGAATCCCAACAATAAACATTTTAAAAATATTAATCAGGGTTTTGTCATTTCGAGAGGACCTTTAGGGAACATCTATTTTCAGAACCCTGGACGGACTGAGCCTACCCCAGCATACCGAAGGAAAAGTCCATCACAGTGTGATATCATAGACATAGTCGTGAAAACTTCAAAGTGAGTTTAGTCACCTGTTTTTAATTTCCTTTTTTGTCTCACTTCTTTCCATCTTCCCATCTCTTTCTACCATTAGGTAAAGATAGGAGACCGCCATGTTGATGTGTGCAGGATGTTAAACAACGCCATTGCTTCTCTGTTATTCGGTGCTGGCGACATTTTAATATGTGCAGGATGTAAACAAACCGACATTTTAATGTGTGTTGTCAAAAGAAGATTTCACACTTGGTATTGATACACAATGGAAGGAATAGTACATTTACACCGCACCAAATTCGTTAAAGGAAGTGTAATAGTACATTTACACCGCAACAAATTTGGCAAATGAAGTGGAATAGCACATTTACATCGCACCAAATTTGGTAAATTAAGCGAAAAAAATGCCCAAAAACGCCCAAATACACAAAATAAGGTACAAATAGCCTATATATAAATAAGGCCAATTCCAAAAAAAAACAAAAAAAAAAGGTTTATACGCCGACACAAGCCACCCAACCAGACATACGAGCAACCCACAGTGAATAACGGGTTTATTCCTTTTAGAATGACTCGTTACACCGCGACACGCGTCAAGACCGAGGGATCCCGGCCCTTTAGCATCTCGTGCCGCTTATGTGGCAATAACCACGGCATCCGATTTTGCCAACAATACGGTAAGATGGCGGTTGAAGAGCGGTTGCGGGTGGTACTTATCCACAAGTACTGCCCCAACTGCCTATCGCCATTCCATGGTCTGGGAACATGTCCGAGCAAGGACCGATGCTACCGGTGTAGCGAGACACATCACACTACGCTGCACATGGACGATGCCACCACCCGTCCCTCTACGCATATTCGGGCAAACATCGATCCGCTAGAAGACGGGGAGAATTCCGATGACGCCTTATCCATAGCCATAACGGAAACCACTAAGTCCTGGGCAGCACAGGTAGCCGAGGCAGAAGAGGAAGAGGAGGCGGCCAGATCACCACCGATAGGTCTCCACAGCTCGGCGGCGCGGAAACCCGTTCTTTCCGCCCGCTACTACGGCACGAGCTGTGGAGAAGCCTCGGAGAAGACAAAGGAAAGCGTGGCTCGGAAACAAGTGCTTTCCGACCGCAGCAAAGGCCCGGTAAGGTGAATCCTGGTGGCTCGGAAACGCGTCCTTTCCGACCATCCCGCCTTTCCACTGCGGTAAGACGGGGTGACGCGGAAACGCGTCCTTTCCGCTCATCACGCCTTACAGCGGGTCGGACGGCACCTTATCCGGCCCCCACACCCACCAGCGATACAACAGTCGCCCGCCAAAGGAGTCTGCCTGCCACCTTCCGGTCGGGCAGAGCCACCAATACGCCCGCTGAAGACGTTATTTTGCGATCGTTTGTCGCCATCGCCCCCACCGCGTCGGTCTGCATCGAATCCGGCGGAGAACTACACGTTGTGCGTGACCTGGTCGACCCGTGTTCACCCACCTCGGTGATTGACAGCGAGCTCGCTTCCAAGCTCGGCTTAGAACGATGTGGTGGGACCCGGCCGCCTAGGTGCACACTCGTCCCAAGAGGAGAATATGGGGTAGCAAGACGGGTCACGACTCAAGCTACGGTCGTCACACGCTACCAAAGGATGAACCCAGCATCGAATATAGACGCTACCGTCGCTACACCATTCCAATTCATGAAGCTGGCAGACCCCGAATTCTTCCGCGCTTCGTCGGTGCGCCTCACGTTAGGCGCCGATGTCTATGCCAGCATCATGCTAAATGGCACACCACCGTCCACCATCAACGGGCTACTGGCACAGGCCACAATATTCGGCCAGGTAATATCGGGAGCCTGCCAACAATTGCTTGCCGAGCATACACCATGCAATTAAATAAATTAAAAATACTTCTAGTAAGGTGCAATGAACTAGACAAAACCACGCCCATATTCTAACCTTTCTTTCTCATCCACAACAGGGCAATTTGTAGCGGCTAGCATGGAGAGCCTATGGGGCGTCATCCCACGTCCACCATCCAAATAGTCGTAGTCTTAGCTTAAGTTTAGATTGGAGCGGTTGCTGGTGGTCTCGCGTTTTCCTTCATATTGCGTATGGGAAGGGGGGCCGGCATGTTTAGGCCATCGGTCTAAATATATCGGTCGCCCCTCGTAGCAAGCCTTAGTATCTGCCGCGCTATTACTTTTTTCTTTTATCTTTATACCGATAACAGCTCTTACCCCTTCGAATCCTACAAATGTAGGCTTTCGGCGGAGGTACAGAGCTGATATTTATCTGACCACTCGTTCACTTCGTTTTCGATTATACGAGCACCATCATCAGCCACTCCAGGTAAGATCCAAAATTTCCATAATTTTTCCATCATAAATTACTTGCATTTCCAAAGAAAATATTAATTGTACACATTAATTCGTTAATAATTAACTGTGTACCTTATACTCAATAAAGAGCGCTATTATATTGTGTGTATTAGAAAGACAAGTGTTTTCTTTATTTATTAACTCGTTGCACTTTCTTTCTTTCTCTTTTCCATACTTATTACGTGCGAGCATCCCGCCATTGCCATTGGCCGCACGTAACAGGTACCATGTCAGTAACGTTGGAGCTTCCCTTATAATTGGTCAAACGGCTTTTAATTTGGGTTGCGATGTAAGTACGTTACAAATTTCTCCCGAAAGTATTTGAACACAGCGCATTAAACACAGACAAGAAATGTATGAGAAAATCCAAGAAACGTTCAAAGCCAATTCAGCTTTTACCGTTCACTGGGATGGCAAGGTATTGGAAGATTGCACTTATAACAATAATGTACTATGTAACAGGTTGGCAATCATTTTATCAAGTAATGGCAACAGCAAAGTTTTGGGCATCTCAACGGGGGCTTATAGAAGGTTCCGCAGTTTAATCTGCTCTAGTGGATTGGAATGTAAGCAACAATGTAATGGCAATGTTCTTCGATACCACGTCAAGCAATACAAGCTGTTCTGTCGGTGCATGCGCAGTATTAGAGCAAAAACTTAATAGACTCTTGCTTCACCTACCATGCAGACATCATATCATGGAGCTTTTGGTAGGTGCTGTATTCAAAGCAACTGTATTCTTTCGGCCCTAGAATCCAGCTGTTTGAACAATTTAGAAAAGTATGGCAAGAACTATGCCATGACCACAGTTGCCGTTTTGGTCCATTTTGGACCAAAATTGGTCCTTTTTTAAAATGTTTTTATTAGGTCGCTTTCGTCGTTCTTGTGCCCGGATTTTTGCATTCGATTTTGAACCAACTTCCTGTTGTGCTAGGGCCTTGAAATTTTCAAAACAGTTCAGGTCGCGATGACAATGCAATATTATGGAAAAAAAATTCGGATAGGTGGCGCGTGGGTCGCTATATTTTCAAAAATCGCATTTATGGTCCGATTTGGCTGAAATTCGGAACATGTATTACTACTATGAAAAGAAATATTTTCCTAAAAAAAAATTCCGTTAGGTGGAGCTGAGATCGGGGTAATAAAAACTGAAAATCCTAATTATGGACCGATTTAGCTGATATTTAGCGTGTGTATTACTTAATCAATTTCCAAATGTTCAAAAAAAAATTGCACCCGCTAGGTGGCGGGTGAGTCGCTCTATTTACGAAATGCGAAGGTCTGTTTTCGGTGTCGATTAATTTGTTTTTCAACGAACTTCCCGTTGGAGTAGAATCTTGAAATTTTCATCGTCGTTTAGTTTTCTGGCCCCACGCAGTATAGCAAAAAAATAATTCCGATAGGTGGCGCACGGGTAGAGATATTTGAAAAGTTTCATTTCCAGAGATTTTGCTTTGGATTTTGAACTAACTTCCCATTGAGCTGGGGTTTTGAAATTTTCACCATCGTTCAGGTTTCGCTGACAATGCATTATACAAAAAAAAATCCAAAATATTGCTTTAATTGCAAAAGTCCCATTTATCGGCCTATCTTCCTTATTGCTATCTGAATATTTCGCACACATGCTATAATGCGCATGCTATAATGCGTTTTCAGCGCCATAAACAGCATCGAAATTTCGAATGTTTCATCTGCATACATTTAGGCGCAGTCACTATTGCACAAAGGAAAGATAATGTGCTTTATAATGCTTAAAAAAGAATAATTTTATTCATGTAACCATAGACACACCGCGTAAAGCGTGTAAACGTAGAAAATTGCCGAATGCGTAAATGAACTGTCAAAATTTTATGGAACGAAGCAAGGCGAATTCATACAGGTGTGCTCGAGCGAATTCAGATCTACACGCACGCACACACTCCTTGTGGCTGTAAATGTCAGACAAAGCAACAACATAAGCAATTTGACAGCTACGATTTGATTTTCAGGGAAGAAGAAGAAACCATATGGTGGGAGGATGCCACCTGTAATGAATTCGCCTTGGAACGAAGTTTACACAAATTCGGTAAACTTCCGCGAGGAGTTTAGTATGTAAACACCTCGAAAAATTACCCAATTCGATTACGCTGTTCGACATGCAGTTTTTCAAAGCAGTCAATGCACACTAGACAAAAATAGAAGAATATGCTAAAAAATGGGTCAAAAATTAAATTAATAAGAATTTCAAAATAAAAAGTATTCACATAAATTTATCTATATCGTTCATCTAACTTAGCTGTTAAATGTATATATTTACGCTTTTGTTAAGTTATATGGTTACATGAGTACCACTAATATGATACAGAATATCCAATTACAATCTTAGAAATTTTCACAGACTCACAACTAAAAAGTATAAAATAAAAAATAGAATAAAAAATATTTTTAATTGAAAATGTTTTTAAAATGAACTATAAACTGGAAAATAATTTCCCCTCTGCCTACATAGATTCTTCACCACGTAAAGCTTATCTGGAACATTTACACAAATTCGGTAAACTTCCGCGAGGAGTTTAGTGTGTAAACACCTCGAAAAATTACCCAATTCGATTACGCTGTTCGACATGCAGTTTTTCAAAGCAGTCAATGCACACTAGACAAAAATAGAAGAATATGCTAAAAAATGGGTCAAAAATTAAATTAATAAGAATTTCAAAATAAAAAGTATTCACATAAATTTATCTATATCGTTCATCTAACTGAGCTGTTAAATGTATATATTTACGCTTTTGTTAAGTTATATGGTTACATGAGTACCACTCTTATGACACAGAATATCCAATTACAATCTTAGAAATTTTCACAGACTTACAACTAAAAAGTATAAAATAAAAAATAGAATAAAAAATATTTTTAATTTAAAATGTTTTTAAAATGAACTAAAACTGGAAAATAATTTCCCCTCTGCCTACATAGATTATTCACCACGTAAAGCTTATCTGGAACATTTGTGAGTGGGAATTCTTATAGGTATTAAATAGTTTTTGGAGTTTGAAATGTATAAAAACATTTGGCGCTTGCTATATCGTGAAAAGATGTTTTTTTTTAGAAAAGCTCATATCGGTAATAAGATTGTTAGAAATTAATGCGAACCATCTTTAGCGTGCGGCTGGCAGAAATCCTTGGGCTGAACCCTCCCAGAGGGTGCCGGCTGGTAATAGACACTACAGAAACCCCTACGCAGGGGAGTGCTAGCTAAGTTCAGGAATCAGTGCCATTGGTGCCTTAGCTCTTTAATAGCTCTGGCATTTGGAAATGATTCTTGAACGTGGCCTCAAGGTGGGAACCGGGCCACACCCAGATGAAATGGTGGCCCCCCCCCTAATCCAGGGTGTTATGCGATTCCGTGCCCATTGGATGGTTTGCAGTCAGGGGTATCCGACTGTATTCTTACGGAGCCTCCCGGATATCGGTCCACCTCCGGGAGTAGCGGTGACTTGCTGCGGCATGGGGCTCTGTCGTAGTCGACCGTTTCATATCCCCCTTTCACATACTTTCCGGCTGCCGAACGGTCTCACCTCAGTAGGCAGCCTACGAACTAGTTATATAAATTTTCCACATGAATAAAAACCAAGCCTCGCACCGGCGTTAAAAAGGCCAATACTTATAAAACCCTGCCACAATCGGGAACCGCTAAGGTGGCCCCGATCAGGCCTGCACGGCCTCAAACCACTTTTCGGCCACCTGCGCAAGCTAGCAGCAGTAGGACCAAACCCCCTGAGGGCAAGTCCGAACCTGTAACAGCCGGAAAAGCTAGCCCCACTGAGGGAAAGCAACTCCCGGCTGAGCAAACGCAGGTGGCCCGTCTTACGGGCACCTCTGCTCAGCATGTGGCGGAAACCAACACCGGGTCCTCCACGGACAGAGTGAATGCCCCCGCCCATGCAAAACAAACTCGTGGCAAGCCGGCTGACCCCCTAGAGGGTTCTAAGGCAAGCAAACGAGTCCCCCTCTCAGTCCGCAATCAGCGGAATTTACGCAATGCCGCCAAAATTGTAGAGAGACTGGGCAAGTCTCCCAGCGATAAGCTGACGGCAGAGCAAAAAAGCTCTCTGGCCTGGGCCAGGAAAATCATTGCGGAAAAATCATCGCGTAACACCGCAAACACCGCAACCAATCCTGCCAATACGGCGCCAACCGGGTCGGATGGGCCAGCCCTTAAAAGGCAGCGGTCGATAGTACACGCCTTCTCAGGCAGTTCAAGGACATTATGGACAAGAACCCGGGTGCTGCTCCCATTATCCGCGATGCCGGCTGGTATCAGGGTAAGATTAAACTAGTTTCCTGCGCAGACGAGCGCTCTTGCCGTCTGTACACACTCGCAATAGCTTCGGTGGGGGAGCTGTGGCCCGCGGCTAAGCTGGATACCGTCAGTTTGGAAGAAATTCCAAATAGACCGAGAGCTGGGGCCTGGGTCCCAGACGAGCTGGCGGAGCCTGGCGAGATTCTGGGCACCATCGCGCAAAGCAACCCGGGACTACCTTCAAGCGATTGGAGGATATTCTGCGTGGGCGAGACAAGGGAGAAGCAACGCTATGTCGGTTTCGTCATTAGCGAGGCGTCTCTCCCTTGGCTTGCTAAATGTGATGGAGTGTTAAGCTACGGCTTCTACTCCATCACGTTGAAAGTCAAGCGGAATGGTACCCAGAGAGAGGAGCCGGAGGGGATGGAGACGAAGCCCGAGCTTCAGAGTGATGTGATGGCAGGAAACACCTTGAGTGCACTTGTTACGCTGGACTCTGAGGCAGCAGCTACCTCCATCGAGTCTGCTCCGATGAATTTGGAGGAGGTGGGCAGCGCCTCGAGTGTACCCACCTCCACCGCAGCAAATCTCACGACCCCATGCAACACCTCGAGTGTACATGAGGTCGATATCGAACTAGCACGTAGTGCTCCAGAGTCCGAGAGTGATACACTCTCGGTATCTGAGCTGGCAGGGCAGTTCTCTACCAGCATGGACGAACACCTCCTCCTGGAATCCGACCAGTCAGATGTTGGCTTCGACGATACAATCGTTGAGGTGGCATCGGGCGGGACGGAGCAGGGGGAGATGGACGTCGATGCTGAGTTTTCAGAACGGTCCTAATGGTCCGGATACTGCAAATTAACCTGCATCACTCTAAGGCAGCCTCCGCTGCGCTAATCTTACGCCTCTGCAAAACATCGGAGGCGGTCGTTCTAGTCCAAGAGCCATGGGTCGTCGGTACCAGGGTCTGTGGGCTGAATACCGATGAGTACCAGCTGGTGACGCCACCTGCAAAGGTAGACTCAGATCATGTATTCTTATCAGAAAAACTCTTTGTTATTTTCTACTATCTCCTTTTAGCGATGATGACTTCACCTGTATCAGCCTCGAGCTGCAACACTATACCCTCTGGCTGATGTCCGCATACTTTGCGCACGATCGCCCCATCTCTGCACAGGATAGGCTCAGCAAGGCGGTAAAGGAGGCCCAACTCAAGGGGCTTCCGATAGTCATGGGAGCCGACGCCAACGCGCACCACCTCGCATGGGGCTCAACCGACACAAATACAAGGGGTGAGTCTCTTTTTGATTTTATCATAGAAAACAACCTCTGTATCTGTAACTCTGGGGACAAACCAACTTTTGTCACCTCGAATAGGAGGGAAGTTCTAGACATTACTCTGGTTTCAGGACCTTTCTCTGACTTAGTTAAGGAATGGAAAGTTTCCGATGATAACTCCTACTCTGACCATATGTACGTAACTTTTAATCTGCTTCTGCGACCTCCGCCTATGGCGGTTTACAGGAACAGGAGACGTACGGACTGGGACCTTTACAAAGTGGTCCTGTCCTCTACCCTCCAAGAAAACGCTTCTCACGGTAGGTCTTGCCTACCGATAAGATCTGATGAAGCGCCTCTCTCAGACATATCGTTTGCTTCTCTCGGTGAGCTAGACTCACCGTCTAAGATAGACGAAGCAGTAGATCTTGTCACCAATTCTTGTAACGCTGCCTTCATAGCAGCCTGCCCGGAGATTAAAAAAAGGGGTAGAAAGAAACCGTACTGGTGGACCCCTGAAATCTCCGAGCAAAGGAAGAACAGCAGAAAACTATCAGGCAAAACAGACAGGGATCTGGTCCCCCTACAGGGACGCCTTAAAATCTTTTAAGAAGTTAACCAGGAGAGCCAAAAGGGAATCCTGGAAAAACTTCACAAGCAATATTGAGGAAGTCTCG
The DNA here is from genome assembly GCA_964058755.1 of Campiglossa producta. Lineage (NCBI taxonomy): Eukaryota > Metazoa > Arthropoda > Insecta > Diptera > Tephritidae > Campiglossa > Campiglossa producta. Next base: position 108,822,849 of record CAXKVI010000001.1, on the reverse strand, counting down.
GAGGCAAATCGCCTACGTAAGGTCCTCTCCAAAAACCCTACTCCTCTCAGCTGTATTCGTACAGCTGATGGAGAATGGGCCTCATCTAGTGCCGAAATCCTGGATACTCTGGTCACGGCCCACTTTCCGGGCAGCACCTCTCAACCATACCTACCCTCGAACTCGCAATCTAACCCAAGGCCGTCGAGGCCCTTGGACCACATAGTCAGCAGAAAAGGAGTTAACTGGGCAATCAGGTCCTTCAAACCCTTCAAATCTCCGGGACTAGATGGTATATTTCCCGCCGAACTACAAGCAGCGAGCGATCTTATTAGTCCGCTGCTAACTCAAATCTACAAGGCATGCCTCAACCTGGCCTCTATCCCCACGGAATGGACCAAGGCAAAGGTAGTCTTTATACCGAAAGGAGGCAGGACATCCTGCAATAACCCAAAGGATCTCAGACCTATAAGTCTGACCTCTATCCTCCTAAAAATTCTAGAAAGATTGCTAGATGCCTACATTAGGCGAACGGCAAATCCAGGACTAATCTCCAACAGCCAGCATGCCTACTCCAAGGGCAAGTCCGTAGAGACGGCTCTACACGCTATCACCTCTGGGATAGAGAAGGGACTTGCTTTCAAGGAGTTTACGTTCTTTCCGCCCGCTACTACGGCACGAGCTGTGGAGAAGCCGCGGAGAAGACAAAGGAAAGCGTGGCTCGGAAACAAGTACTTTCCGACCGCAGCAAAGGCCCGGTAAGGTGAATCCTGGTGGCTCGGAAACGCGTCCTATCCGACCATCCCGCCGTTCCACTGCGGTAAGACGGGGTGACGCGGAAACGCGTCCTTTCCGCTCATCACGCCTTACCGCGGGTCGGACGGCACCTTATCCAGCCCCCACACCCACCAGCGATACAACAGTCGCCCGCCAAAGGAGTCTGCCTGCCACCTTCCGGTCGGGCAGAGCCACCAATACGCCCGCTGAAGACGTTATTTCGCGATCGTTTGTCGCCATCGCCCCCACCGCGTCGGTCTGCATCGAATCCGGCGGCAAACTACACGTTGTCCGTGCCCTGGTCGACCCGTGTTCACCCACCTCGGTCATTGACAGCGAGCTCGCTTCCAAGCTCGTCTTAGAACGATGTGGGGGGACCCGGCCGCCTAGGAGCACACTCCTCCTAAGAGGAGAATATGGGTAGCAAGACGGGTCACGACTCTAGCTACGGTCGTCACACGCTACCACAGGATGAACCCAGCATCGAATATAGACGCTACCGTCGCTACACCATTCCAATTCATGAAGCTGGCAGGCCCCGAATTCTTCCGCGCTTCGCCGGTGCGCCTCACGTTAGGCGCCGATGTCACACCACCATCCACCATCAACGGGCTACTGGCACAGGCCACAATATTCGGCCTGGTAATATCGGGAGCCTGCCAACAATAACTTGCCGAGCATCCACCATGCAATTAAATAAATTAAAAATACTTCTAGTAAGGTGCAATGAATTTTTCCAAAAAATTTTAAAAAATCAATTGGGTGTGCAGGATGTAAACAAACCGACATTTTAATGTGTGTTGTCAAAAGAAGAGTTCACACTTGGTATTGATACACAATGGAAGGAATAGTACATTTACACCGCACCAAATTCGGTAAAGGAAGTGTAATAGTACATTTACACCGCAAAATTAAATTAAGCGAAAAAAATGCCTAAAAACGCCCAAAGCCACCAAGCGTCCCTCTACGCATATTCGGGAAAACATCGATTCGCTAGAAGACGGGGAGAATTCCGATGACGCCTTATCCATAGCCATCACGGAAACCACTAAGTCCTGGGCAGAACAGGTAGCCGAGGCAGAAGAGGAAGAGGAGGCGGCCAGATCACCACCGATACGGTCTCCACAGCTCGGCGGCGCGGAAACCCGTTCTTTCCGCCCGCTACTACGGCACGAGCTGTGGAGAAGCCGCGGAGAAGACAAAGGAAAGCGTGGCTCGGAAACAAGTACTTTCCGACCGCAGCAAAGGCCCGGTAAGGTGAATCCTGGTGGCTCGGAAACGCGTCCTTTCCGACCATCCTGCCGTTCCACTGCGGTAAGTCGGGGTGACGCGGAAACGCGTCCTTTCCGCTCATCACGCATTACAGCGGGTCGGACGGCACCTTACCCGGCCCCCACACCCACCAGCGATACAACAGTCGCCCGCCAAAGGAGTCTGCCTGCCACCTTCCGGTCGGGCAGAGCCACCAATACGCCCGCTGAAGACGTTATTTTGCGATCGTTTGTCGCCATCGCCCCCACCGCGTCGGTCTGCATCGAATCCGGCGGCAAACTACACGTTGTCCGTGCCCTGGTCGACCCGTGTTCACCCACCTCGGTCATTGACAGTGAGCTCGCTTCCAAGCTCGGCTTAGAACGATGTGGGGGGACCCGGCCGCCTAGGTGCACACTCGTCCTAAGAGGAGAATATGGGGTAACAAGACGGGTCACGACTCAAGCTACGGTCGTCACACGCTACCACAGGATGAACCCAGCATCGAATATAGACGCTACCGTCGCTACACCATTCCAATTCATGAAGCTGGCAGACCCCGAATTCTTCCGCGCTTCGCCGGTGCGCCTCACGTTAGGCGCCGATGGCTATGCCAGCATCATGCTAAATGGCACACCACCGTCCACCATCAACGGGCTACTGGCACAGGGCACAATATTCGGCCTGGTAATATCGGGAGCCTGCCAACAATAACTTGCCGAGCATCCACCATGCAATTAAATAAATTAAAAATACTTCTAGTAAGGTGCAATGAACTAGACAAAACCACGTCCATATTCTAACCTTTCTTTCTCATCCACAACAGGGCAATTTGTAGCGGCTAGCATGGAGAGCCTATGGGGCGTCATCCCACGTCCACCATCCACATAGTCGTAGTCTTAGCTTAAGTTTAGATTGGAGCGGTTGCTGGTGGTCTCGCGTTTTCCTTCATATTGCGTATCGCAAGGGGGGCCGGCATGTTTAGGCCATCGGTCTAAATATATCGGTCGCCCCTCGTAGCAAGCCTTAGTATCTGCCGTGCCATTACTTTTTTTCTTTTATCTTTATACCGATAACAGCTCTTACCCCTTCGAATCCTACAAATGTAGGCTTTCGGCGGAGGTACAGAGCTGTTATTTATCTAAACACTCGTTCACTTCGTTTTCGATTATACGAGCACCATCATCAGCCACTGCAGGTAAGATCCAAAATTTCCATAATTTTTCCATCATAAATAACTTGCATTTCCAAAGAAAATATTAATTGTACACATTAATTCGTTAATAATTAACTGTGTACCTTATACTCAATAAAGAGCGCTATTATATTGTGTGTATTAGAAAGACAAGTGTTTTGTTTATTTATTAACTCGTTGCACTTACTTTCTTTCTCTTTTCCATACTTATTACGTGCGAGCATCCCGCCATTGCCATTGGCCGCACGTAATAGGTACCATGTCAGTAACGTTGGAGCTTCCCTTATAATTGGTCAAACGGCTTTTAATTTGGGATCCTATGTAAGTACGTTACAAATTTCTCCCGAAAGTATTTGAACACAGCGCATTAAACACAGAAAAGAAATGTATGAGAAAATCCAAGAAACGTTCAAAGCCAATTCAGCTTTTACCGTTCAGTGGGATGGCAAGGTATTGGAAGATTGCACTGATAACAATAATGTACTATCAAAGAGAATATATCAACAAGAGCCACCACTCGTTATGAAAGCAACGAACAAGATGGATGCCGTTTTCTTTCAGGGTTTCGGTAATTTCGATATAAATATGTTATTGTCTAATCAAAACAAAATGTGCAAAAGAAAATAGACGAGAACTGAAATAACACAAGAGTCGAAACAAAAATTTACCAGCTGTCGAATTTACAAAACTGAGGAAAACAAAATTACCGAAACCCTGAAAGAAAACGGCATCCATCTTTTTCCTTGCACTTATAACGAGTGACGGCTCTTGTTGATATATTCTCTTTGGTACTATGTAACAGGTTGGCAATCATTTTATCACGTAATGGCAACAGCAAAGTTTTGGGCATCTTAAAAGTTTTCAAGCAACTTGGGCTTATAGAAGGTTCCGCGGTTTAATCTGCTCTAGTGGGTTGGAATGTAAGCAACAATGTAATGGCAATGTTCTTCGATACCACGTCAAGCAATACAAGCTGTTCTGTCGGTGCATGCGCCGTATTAGAGCAAAAACTTAATAGACGCTTGCTTCATCTACCATGCAGTATGATGTCTGGAGCTTTTGGGTTGTCATGGAGCTTTGGGTAGGTGCTGCATTCAAAGCAACTGTATTCTTTCGGCCCTAGAATCCAGCTGTTTGAACAATTTAGAAAAGTATGGCCAGAACTATGCCATGACCACAATTGCCGTTTTGGAAAAATTGGTCCATTTTTTAATGTTTGGTCCACTGGTCAACTTTTTTCTGATTTGGTCCTTTTTGAACGATTGTAAGCCGGTTTGCCCGTGTGCACAAATATAAGTGCATGGTCGGATTTGAGAGCACAGAGGATTGAAAATCTGTGGAGCGTAAGTTATCCAGCCACTGTGAAATCGACCTTTGAAGTAAATAAAACAATTAGGGAGCTCCAAATTTGGGTGAAATCCAATCTATCTGCGTGTCGTTTTTTTTTTTTAATTTTTTAACAAGAAATTGAATTTTTCCAAAAAATTTTAAAAAATCAATTGGGTGACTTTTTTAATGTACACAACAAGTTTGGTCTTTTGGGTTTACCATGAAATTCATAATCACCTTCGTTGTATTACTGAAAATATTAGATAACGTCGCTCCTTGCCAGAACCTTGCATGTCCCAAAATATAAATTAAGTTTAAAAGTTGATTGTTTTCGGAAAATAAATAAATTCTTTGAATTATAATTTTATTCAAGATGTTTATATAAATGTATATTCAAGAGGACTAAATGACTAAAGGTCGAAAAAATGGTACATTCATGTTTCTGGCAGCCGACGCCGATAGAAAAAAGGGTGAGCTATTTTATATACTAATTAAAACAATAATAAATTCAGTTTGGTCCACTATTTCTCGTTTTGGTCCTTTTTCTCAAAATTATTGGTCCGCTGTTTTGTTTTGGAGTGGCAACCGTGGTTACCTCTGCATGAGATGTCAACCAACTACTAACTAACTACTTTTCAACCAAAAAATAGACAAAAGACAAATTAATTTTTTTTATATAATTTCAATTTATTTACTTTAAATTTTATTTTATCTTTTCCATTCCTTTTTAATTCCCCCATTTTACTCTATGTGTATCAAATTTATTCTTTAGAACCCAGCTACTATTTGTATTTACCCAATACTGAAAAAACTCCTGGAAATTACAAGATAAAAGACAGAAGCAAACGAAAAATTAAACATATTTTCGGACTCCTCTGCATAACTTGTGGCGTAGTTAGACGTTAGTTATTCCTCAGTGTGCTTAATTGCACTATTTCCTACAATTGCCACAAAATAGTTACTTATAAGCTAGATGTTTTCTTGCAATTGACTTTTGCTAAGGCGGGTTCGTATCTGACACCCTTAACCAGGAGTTTCTTAAGACGCTTACGAGCGGAACCATTCAAGTGCTTACGTTTTCCAGCATTTTCAGTATCATGGGGGCCTATTCAGCCCCGCCATGCCTGCGGTTTCAGCTTTTGATTCGGTATCGGCCAGAGCTGGCCTGAGCACTTGAAACCAGTTCAACTTTATCATGATCTAAAGTATAGTTTTTCTCATTTAATCGGTACATATAATTCCCACGAGGTCAGCTGGGACATAGCCCCCGATATCCCAGTAAGACTGATTACAACCAGAGGGCGCCAGGTATCTGGAGGCCACCGTTATAAGACACACTAACGTAGTGCCTTTCATCCCATGAGCACGGTGCCATTAAAGTAGCTTCTCAAAGCTTTACACAAAATTCATAAAAACTCTGCAAACTTTTGACCTGGGCTCTCCAGAAGAAATCTGATTATGCATTTTTGTAGGCTATTAAATTTTAGTCTAACAAAGTGCAAATCTCAAGGAGCTCTGAAAGCGAGTTGATTTAAAAAAAAAAAATTTCAGACTCAACTTTGCATTTTTCCTATATGGAAATTAAATCAACGCGCTTTCAGAGCTCCTAAAATTTAATGGGCTACAAAACTGCATAATCAGATTTTTTCTGGATCAAAAGTTCAAAATCTAGGCCTAAATTTGCAGTTTCTATGAATTTTGTGTAAAGCTTTGAGAAGTTACAACATGAGTGGTATTTGTAAACAAAATTAGGCAAAATGTAATATGAAGCACACTAAGGGCCACTTGCATAAAAGCCGATTAAGCCTAATCGGTGATTAACTTGACAGCTAACCATACAAAATACGTCAATTAAACTCCGGTTAGTCGTTATCAGCTTTTATGCAAGCGGCCCTAAGGGTTGAAACTCGCCTTTATAATCGGTTGGAAATGGGTTGGCCACCACTGTATGTACTTAAGGCTATCTACAACACTTTGGTTTTTATATACTCTTCATGAGTTTAGTAAAAATTATGAAACTTTCAAATTTCAATGCGGACTTATACATGTATTTACTTAAGGCTATCTAAATTATGATGAATTTCATATCAAAGGCTGAAAAAAAGTACATTTTGAACCCGACCCCCTCAGAATTTGATGAAATTTTGCATGGAGGTACATCTTACCTAGCCAAACAAAACCACATTTTTAGAAATTGCATTTTCGAAAAATTGTGGGCTTGGCAAGGTATGGAAATATTCGAAAAATTATGATAGCAGGTACTTTTAAAGTGGGATTACTACGGAATGGCTTTACCGATTTCAAAGATCTTCATACCGTTAGAAAGGTATTGAAATAAGCTTTCTAAAAAATACACTGTAAAAATTTTTAGTACACTGAAAAAAATAATGTTTTCCAAAATAAAATTTTATTTTCGAAAGATCTATTCAATATATATAACATATCTGAAAACTAAAATGCGGTTTTTTTCTTTTTTTAAATTTATTTAACCCTTCGACCCCGCTCTTAAACCTGCTATTGGAAATTTTTTTTCCATCATTTCTGTAGTTATAAGGCCTAAATTAAGGATTTTTTAAGATTTCAAACTTCTGGATTTATCGGGTGACTAGATATTGGAAGTTGCTTATAAGCAACTTTGGTCCGTTTGGGAAGTATTTTTTGTCAGTGAAAATTAAATAAATTTTATGAAAACCAACTTTTAAATCTTTATTTTCAAGCTTACTTTTTAACAGTTCTATACCTCAAGTATGATACAAAAGAAAACAGTTTTTACTTATGTTGGAACATAGATGGATACCACATTTTGATAGGGGTGTTCCCGTCTTGCAAAATCGGCAACGACCTTTGTCTCCCCAAATAACCCAATGCCCATTGGCATCATATCTCTTCGCGTTCGGCGGATCATAAGTAACTTTACGGCGCTTGGAGCTGGAGCTGAATGAAAAGGAAGGCGAAGACGATGGGCCTGAATCTATTGTTTGTAACTCAACATTACTTCCACTGGGTCATCCTCTTTTCCTTTGTAACGAGCTTGAAGTAGGTGGGTGGTACAGAATTTAGCAGCTCGTTGGCTATATCCATCTGAAATTTGATAAGTGGCATATGTTTTGCGTTCGGTTCGACTATTTTGAGGTGAGTGCGATACAAAAGCCAGGAATTTATTACTGCGGTTCCCAAACACCAGTAAAATATTCGCATGTACCATTTAACAGAGCGATGATTTATTTTATAGAGCTCCATTAGCATGTCAGCGAGATCAACTCCCCCATGTGCTTATTGTATTCGGATACAATAGCTGGTATTGCGACCTCGATGAATTGATGGTCCTTTGCGCTCCAACGGCAATGCCGAGCACGAGTTTCTCTCTGTTCCTCCATCACACCCCCCTCCCTTTTAAATTCACACATGAGTCAGGATCAACATCTTCTCGCACCTGTCTCTACGTGTACTGTTTGTCGGCAAAGATTATACACGCTCGCGTCATCGGTCAAATGCAATAACTGCTTAGGCCAATGCCACGTACATCTATGCTCTGGGCTCGCAAACAGGAACCTTTGGACGGATGCGTTCATCGCACCATGCTGGTATAGCGTTCATAACACACAACTCTGTACAGTATGATCTATTTCATACCGACATCGAAGGAACGGATGATATCTTAGAAAGCCAAGGTATAACCATCCGTACAGGAGATGTCGACCTGCAAATCATTAACATCTACATACCCCCTGTCTCAAGTTGTCCCACAGGGTATCACCCCGACATTAGCTTGCTGCTATGAGGAGATAACCGCGTCATCCTGCGCGACTTCAATGCGCACCACGACATGTGGCACTCAAACCTGCCAGCAGACAAAAGGGGGCATGCACTTGCAGAACAAATAGATGATACGGCTTTCTGTACATTGAACGGAGACACCCCAACGAGAGTATCGGGTAATTGCTATAGTTCGCCAGATATTTCTATAGTAAGCGCAGGACTACTGAACAACACAAATTGGCGACCCATAGTCACGTTGGCGCCTGACCATCTCCCAATAGTCATTACCATCGAACGACCGATGGACTTTATTACACCTGAGCATGGTACATAGATTAACTTTACCAAGGCGAACTGGGACAGTTTTCAGACATATACGGACGAATCCTTGGCTGCTCTACCCAATCCTACGGACGTACGCAAAGGCGAACGAGACTTCCGCATTATCATTGACTCTGCCTCTAAACGCTTCATTCCTGCGTGTCGAATATTCCAAATAAGACCAAATTTCCCTGCGGAGGCAGCGGCCATGGCAAGAGAAAGAGATGAAGTGCGAAATCTCAATCCCGCAGACCCTCTCGTAAGGGATCTCAAGGCGGAAACTCGTAGGTTGGTCGATAAAAATAAACTCGCCAAATGGAAACAACACCTAGAGCAATGCAACCTCTCTGATGGTGTTGGCAAGTTATGGACTACGGTCAAAGCTCTCTGCAATCCAACGCAACACAAGGATAAAGTAGATATTACTTTCGGCGACAGGGTGAAGAAGGACCCTAGGGGATGTGCGAACTCCTTCTGTAGACAATTTGTACTACATTCCCCGCCCGATAGAGCTAAACGTAGAACCATGCGACAGGCGCGTAAATACAAAAACCAAAACACGCCCATTGTCATCACTGCCTCAGAGGTCAAGGAAGCCATCATACAGGCTAAGCCCTCAAAATCCATCGACCCCGACGGCATTGCCATGAAGATGCTGAAACATCTAGGTCAGGAAGGACACAAATACTTAGCGGCTATTTTCAGTCTTTCACTGAACACTTTCGTCATTCCTGAAATATGGAAAAAGGCGAGAGTGGTTCCACTACTAAAACCTAGAAGGCTGGCAAACATAGGCGATTCATATCGCCCTATATCACTTTTGTCGCCGGTAGTGAAGACGGTAGAGTCCATTTTGCTCCCGTATTATACTGGAGTGTAATGGAGTGTGGTTGCTGAGTGACCTTGCTCAATCCCGACTCTTGCGTCCTCGTTCGTGCACTCTGGGCAACGTGAGCTACCTAGGCTCGCGGCAGAAAGAGAGGGAGCCCCGGTGGGGCCACTCTGACATACTTGGTTTAAGGGCTCACCGAGGTCTTTTTCGCAGCGTCTGTACACCATGAGGTGCGGCTGTAAGCGGGCGTCTGTCTTGGAGCAAGCGGCTCGCTATATAAATGTGTACATCTTTTCCAAAACCCCGAAAACGGGTTGTGCGCTGGGTTTGGGACCCGCCACGTAAAAACCAATTCCAATGAAAAGAACAAAAATCAAGCCTCGGATGAGAACCCGCTTTAATGTTGACGACCCGGCAAAACGAATTATGGACTACGAGAAGGATATTAGGGCATGTACGTGGAATGTCCGGACCCTTTCTAGGGAGCGTACCGCTGCCCGACTGGTTGATGTCCTCGCGAACGCAAAGGCTGACATCACCGCCCTGCAGGAAATGCGATGGACGGGGCAAGGAAAGACGACCATCGGACCTTGTGACGTATACTACATTGGCCAGACACGCGGCAAAGCGCATGGTGTAGGATTCGTGGTGGGAAAGAGACTTCGCCGCCAAGTACTAGCGTTCACCCCCGTGGACGAGCGTCTCGCTGCGATCCGCATCAAAGCGAAATTTTTCAACATAACATTTATCTGCGCCTATGCGCCGACTGAGGAGACGGACGACGCAGAGAAGGACTCCTTCTACGATAAACTTGAACAGACTTATGATCGCTGCCCCCAACATGATATCAAAATCGTGCTCGGCGACTTTAATGCGAAGGTGGGCAAGGAAGGAGTCTTTGGTCCAACAGTTGGAAAATTTAGTCTCCATGATATAACATCCCCCAACGGCACTAGGTTGATTGATTTCGCCGCTGCTCGCAATATGGTCATCAGTAGTACCAGGTTCCAGCATAAACGAATACACCAAGCCACATGGCTGTCTCCTGATCAAAGAACAAGAAACCAGATTGATCATGTCATGATCGACGGCAGACATAGCTCCACCGTTCTGGACGTGCGTACCCTTCGTGGTCCCAATATCGACTCGTACCATTATCTTGTTGCAGCCAAGATACGCACACGCCTCTGTGTAGCAAAGAAAGTGCGCACAGTAACGGAAGGAAAGTTTGACGTCGAGAAGCTGCGCACGACACAGACAGCTGACAATTTCTCCACTCGACTCTCACACCTGCTATCGGAGAGCAATCCTCGACCTAACGATGCAACCGAGCAATGGAAGCATATCTCTCACTCATTACGTACCGCCGCTGAGGCCACTATAGGGTTCCAGCGAGCCCGCAAAAACAACTGGTACGATGAGGAATGCAGCACTGCCTCGGACAAAAAGGACGCTGCCTACAGGGAGACGTTGCGAACGGGCGCAACCCGCAGTGTATGGCAACGCTATCGTGAGGCAAAGAAGGAAGAGAGACGCCTTTTCAGAAAAAAGAAACGTGAGGCCGAAAGGCGTGAGTGTGAGGAGCTTGAGATGCTGGCTGACAGGAATGATGCCCGAAAATTCTATGAAAAGATCCGGCGGATGACGGAAGGTTTTAAGACCGGCGCAAGTTCCTGTAAGGACAATAATGGCGACCTGGTAACCGACGTACAGAGTGTACTTAAATTATGGAGGGAGCACTTCTCCTCACTGCTAAATTGCGAGGGAGACGTCGAACCCGATACCCCAATCCCTGACGATGGAAAAGTCGTCCCACCACCTGACTATGATGAAGTGAGGATAGCTATATCCCGGCTCAAAAACAACAAAGCGCCTGGAAAAGACGGACTACCCGCCGAGCTGTTCAAACACGGAGGCGAAGAGCTGGTAAAAAGCATGCATCATCTCTTATGCAGAATATGGTCAGACGAGTGCATGCCTCCAGATTGGAATTTAAGTGTGCTCTGCCCAATCCACAAGAAAGGCGATCCCGCTAACCGCACCAACTACCGCGGAATCAGCCTTCTTAATATCGCATATAAGGTTCTTTCTAGCGTATTGTGTGAAAGACTGAAGCCCATCGTAGACAAGCTGATTGGACCTTATCAGTGTGGCTTTAGACCTGGTAAGTCTACCATCGACCAGATTTTCACGATACGCCAAATCCTGGAGAAGACCCATGATAAAAGAATCGACACACACCATCTCTTTGTCGATTTCAAAGCCGCTTTTGACAGCGCAAAAAGGAGTTGCCTGTATGCCGCCATGTCTGAATTTGACTTCCCTGCAAAGCTTATACGGCTTTGCCAAATGACGTTGAGCAATACTAACAGCTCCGTCAGAGTTGGGAAGGACCTCTCTGTGCCATTTGAAACCAAACGAGGCTTCAGACAGGGCGACTCCCTTTCGTGCGATTTCTTCAACCTGATGCTGGAGAAGATAATTCGAGCAGCAGAGCTAAACCGCAATGGTACAATCTATTACAAGAGCGTGCAATTGCTGGCGTATGCCGATGATATTGATATCATTGGCCTTAACAACCGCGCCGTACGCGCTGCCTTCTCTGGACTGGATAAAGAAGCGAAAAAAGTGGGTCTTGCGGTCAACGAGGACAAGACGAAGTATTTGCTGTCATCAAAGAAAGAATCGGCGCACCTGCGCCTTGGCAGCCACGTCACTGTTGATAGTTACAAATTTGAAACTGTGAGGGACTTCGTCTATTTGGGAACCAGCATTAACACCGAAAATAATATCAGTCTAGAAATCCAACGGAGAATCACTCTTGCGAACAAGTGCTACTTTGGACTGAGTAGGCAATTGAGAAGTAAAGTCCTCTCTCGAAGAACAAAGATCACGCTCTATAAGTCTCTCATCATACCTGTCTTGATGTATGGCTCAGATTCATGGACAATGTCAAGAGAAGATGAGATGGCCCTTGGAGTATTTGAGAGAAAAGTTCTCCGGAAGATTTATGGTCCTTCCCGTGATGCCGACGGCGAGTATCGAAGGAGATTTAACGATGAGCTGTACGAGCTTTACGCAGATCTGACCATAGTCCAGCGAATTAAAGCCCAAAGGCTCCGCTGGCTGGGTCACGTCATGCGAATGGACAAAGAAGCTCCAGCCCAGAAGGTTTTCCAATCGTCACCCGAATTCAGCAGCAGAGGAAGGGGGAGGCCTCGACTGAGATGGAAACAACAGGTGGAGGATGACTTGAACTCCCTTGGGGTTTCCAATTGGCGTCAGTTATCGCTAAAAAGGAATGACTGGCGTGCTTTGATAGGCGACGGCCAAAATCGCTTAGGCGGTTAAGCGCCAATAAATGATGATGATGATTATACTGCAAATCTGCACCTGGCTAGTCATCAACATGGCTTCCGTAAGCTTCATAGCACCCCCAATGCCATTACAACGCAGATAAAAGCTTTTGACACAGTCAATCATGCCACTCTCATACAAGATCTTTTTGAAACACAGATACCTGACGGGTTAAAGAGATGGACCGCTAATTATTTGAATGGACGGCAGACGTCCGTCAACTTTAGAAACGCAACATCAAAACCTAGACGTATTAGACAGGGGGTGCCACAGGGTGGTGTCCTATTCCCGACACTGTTTAACTTCTATCCATCGAAGATGCCCCTCCCCCACCAGAGGGCGGCACCGTCGTTTCATATGCCGACGACTGTACAATAATGGCGACGGGGAAGGGCCCCTATACTGATGAACTCTGTGCGAAAATCAACGGTTACCTCTGCGACCTTTCCAGGTTTTTCACTGAATCCACGGCGACGCTTTTCACGACATGGACTCACCAGGTGAGAAATGAATTAGACATTTTCGTTGATGGCACTAAGCTACCAACTGTCAGCCACCCAAAGTTATTAGGGGTGACACTGGATAATACTTCCTCATTTGCTGGTCATGTGTCTGCAATGGTCTCAAAGATACGTGGTCGCAACAAGATCCTCAAGTCACTTGCCGGCAGTACATGGGGAAAAGACAAAGAAACGTTGCTGACTACATATAAGGCCAGTCTTTGACTATGCCGCACACATATGGTCGCCTAATGTGCATAACACCAACTGGACGAAGTTACAAGTCTGCCAAAATACTGCAATCAGAACTGCTACGGGATGTCTCCCGAGTCTCACCTCCATCAGGAGGCAAAACTGCTTAATGTAAAAGAGCACGCAGATTGAGGAGGCAATTCCTTCTGAACTGCCACAAGCCAGCACATCCAAACTGTCATCTTTTGGACACAGATCCGCCCCCGAGAGACATAAGGAAACATCTCCGTACGCATTATGACGAGATGCGGAATCATATTACCTTGCCGTTTGATCTGCGGAATTATAAGCGGGCTCTAACCGACATTCACACCGAGTCGGTAGACACTTTTGTCAGATCTCTACCTGTGAATCCCGTTCTAAACAGTCCTCCACCGGATATTGCTGAAGAAGAACGCACCTTACCAAGGGAGACAAGAGTCACCATGGCACAGCTTAGGTCTAGATACAGTGTGAGGTTAAACTCCTACTTATCCAGACTAAATGATACAATTTCAAACACATGCCCTGCATGTGGTAGGGCATAAACCTTTTACAGAACCATGTAAAATCCATGGTTCTTGAATGAAGGCCACTGCCAGACCTTCTCTGCTGAATCTTCTGTTAAGAACATCCGAAGCTGCCTTGGCAAGGTGAAGAAGCTGACATTATAAAGATTGTTTGCGGTCCCTATCCGCCACCGATGACTTTAGGTTGCCGCTGAGCAAAGCATCCCCATTAGATGCCTGACTTTGGGCCGTTTTTTTCGACTCCGGGTCTAGAAATCTCACTAAGTAATTGATTTGTTTGCCCGCTTTGAGAGGGCGGTGGAGTCTCGATAATCGTAGCTTCTGCTGTGGACTCCAGCTGAAGCTTAGTTTGTACATCCTCCAAGCCTTGCGTCACCTCTTCCGATTTTGAGCTGCAGGCTGTTTGTTCTACAGCCTTCTTTTATACCGCAACATTGTCATCACTGCCGCTGGCTTCATCAGCTACCCGGGCCAGAGACGGAAGCCGCAGTTTCACTTTGGCATACGCCAAACTGATTGTATTATTATGGTGACGGATTGTTTCAGCTGACACCGGATCTACAGCTATTGCGATTTCCGCCACTGTGGCCCTACTTGTCCGATTGAGGATTCTCCAGTATCTGGTGTCTAGGGCCGGGTTTTGAACAGAAATAACTTTGAGGATGTGCTCGTTTGACGGACAATCGTTCTCTTTAAAATACCCGGTAAAGATAATGCGACGGGGTACTTCCGCATCCGGGACTACCTTCAGTTTTGCCCTTCCCAAGGAGTTAGTTTTGGGACGATGTCTTTTAACCACTCTTCAATATTAGAATCATCGCAGGCAATTGAAATCCATCCTTGGCGAATCGCGCAGCCCGTGAAGCGGGGACTAATAGTGCAACTTGAAGTTTAAACACTTCATTCAAAATGGCCCTCCTTATGATCTTCAGTTGTTCAAAAGACCAGATGGTACTAGGATATTTCCGTGGGATTATGCCCAGCTTAATAGTGGTCAGGGCTTCTCTAAAAGACCCCGATTGTGCTAATCCCTGCAGGAAAAGTATCTAGCGTAAAAGTAACTTAAAGTTGCTTACCAATCAACTAGTGCTGTATATTAACTGTAAATTTTCATATACTCGGGCTAACTATTTTTGTTCGACGATGGCCGGAATCCGGTCAGTTATGGTTACCTCTGCATGAGATGTCAACCAACTACTAACTAACTACTTTTCAACCAAAAAATGGACAACAGATAAATTCATTTTTTTATATAATTTTAAAATATTTACTTTAAATTTTATGGTAAGGAATGGAAACCTTTTTTAATTCCCCCATTTTACTCTATGTGTATCAAATTTATTATTTAGAACCCAGCTACTATTTGTATTTACCCAGTACCGAAAAAGCTCCTGGAAATTACAAGCTAAAAGACAGAAGCAAACGAAAAATTTAACATATTTTCGGCATAACTTGTGGCGTAGTTAGACGTTAGTTATTCCTCAGTGTGCTTAAAATGCACTATTTCCTACAATTGCCACAAAATATTTATTTATAAGCTAGATGTTTTTTGCAATTGACATTTTTTTATTGCAGGGATATTATCAATTAATGAATGAATGACACACCGTCAGGATGAGCCGCGGTTACTAAAGCTGGAATTATTGGTGATGTTTGTCGTAACGCTGTAGTCGTATCCCTAACGCAACCCTATGCGATACATTTTTATCGATTATTGGTGCGGTAACCGTAAACAACTGATTGACTGCAAAAACTCAGCTATGAACACAATCTTAATTCATATTTTCTTAAAAAATGTAAAATGATAACTCACCAAATAGCAAAAACCAATAAATTCGAAAAATTAATGCAAAACAAATAAATTAAATGAACAAAAAAGGTAATCAGCTGTTTACGTTACCGCGGAAAACCAAAAACCAATTGGTTTGCTACGATCCGGTTACGACCTTAGCGTTACGATATGGCACCAATAATCGATTGCATTAAATCCCATAAGGTTGGTCGAATCAGCTGATTGGATACGACTACAGCGTTACGACAAACATCACCAATAATTCCAGCTTAAGGCACTGGCTGCCTCTTCATCAAGAGGAGGTATCTGCCTTGTCCTCTTTTGGAAATTTTGTGGGATCGTACTATTGGATCGCCACCTTTTATTGGTCGCCTCCCTTTGTGCCGGCCCTTCGGGCTGTCTGGTAATTGCTAAGGCGGTTTCGTATCTGACTACCTTAGCCAGGAGTTTCGTAAGACGCTTACTAGCGGAACCATTCCAGTGCTTACGTTTTCCAGCATTTTCAGTATCATGGGGGCCTATTCAGCCCCACCATGCCTGCGGTTTCAGCTTTTGATTCGGTATCAACCGAAAGGCCAGAGCTGGCATGATCACTTGAAAGCAGTTCAACTTTATCATGATCTAAAGTATAGTTTTTCTCATTTAATCGGTACATATAATTCCCACGAGGTCAGCTGGGACATAGCCCCTGATATCCCAGTAAGACTGATAACAACCAGAGGGCGCCAGGTATCTGGAGGCCACCGTTATAAGACACACAGGTAGTGCCATTCATCCCATGAGCACGGTGCCATTAAAGTGGCTTCTCAAAGCTTTACACAAAATTCATAAATACTCTGCAAACTTTTGACCTGGGCTCTCTAGAAGAAATCTGATTATGCAGTTTTGTAGCCTATTAAATTTTAGTCTAACGTGCAAATCTCAACGGGTTCTGAAAGCTGGTTGATTTAAAAAAAAAAAATTTCAGACTTATCTTCGCATTTTTCCCATACAAAAAAAATTGCGTGATTTCGTTATATGGAAATTAAATCAACGCGCTTTCAGAGCTCCTTGAGATTTGCACTTTGTTAGACTAAAATTTAATGGGCTACAAAACTGCATAATCAGATTTTTTCTAGAGAGCCCAGATAAAAAGTTCAAAATCTAGGCCTAAATTTGCAGTTTCTATGAATTTTGTGTAAAGCTTTGAGAAGCCACTTTAATGGCATTAGTTACAACATGAGTGGTATTTGTAAACAAAATTAGGCAAAATGTAATATGAAACACACTACGGGTTGAAACTCGCCTTTTTAATCGGTTCCAAATGGGTTGGCCACCACTGTATGTACACAACACTTAGGCTTTTATATACTCTTCATGAGTTTACTAAAAATTATGAAACTTTCAAATTTCAATGCGGACTTATGCATGTATGTATTTAATTAAGGCTATCTAAATTATGATGAATTTCGCGATCTGGCAACCCAAGTTTCAGAACGCTTCCGTACACGTCAAACAAATGTCATGCCACGTCAGCAAAGTAAAAAAAAAAAAAAAACTAATGGCGGCGATATACCAACAGGTCATCATAACCTCTAACGAGATTTTTAGCCGAGCTTCTCTTTCCAACTTGTGGTGTGTTGCCTTTGAGTTTTTCCTACAAGTTGGCGGGGCCTACAGTTTTTTGCCGACTCCGAACGGCACTTGCAAAGCAAATGAATTGCTGAGAAGCTTCTCATGGCAGAAATACACCCGGAGAGTTTGCCAAACTACTGCCGGGGGGCGACACCGTTTAGAAAAATTCTTTTTCTAAATAATTTTTGATGTTACTTTTGCCGGGCATCGAACCGACACGACTTGGTGTAGAAGGCCTTAACCGCTACACCACGGCGGCCGTCAGCAAAGTAGCTGTCAGGAAAGCCACCACTACCAACTGACAACTTCTGTTTCCGGTCTTTCTTTCAATGACTGGCAGGCGAGGCAAGTGAAACAAAATTTTTCCTATCCAAAGAAATCGCTGGCATCCTAGGTAGGCAAGTGGCTACAAATTTTCCGACGTGGAAAATAGTTGTTAAATCGGGGAAGATACCCCTAGAAATATTTTTGTAATATTTTTTTTGTGTTCGGAAGTGGGCGCGACTCCACAATTCGGGTGCTCATATCAGAAAACCTTGGTAAGTACCTGAACTCCATATAACCTGGATGGAACCAGTAGCTAATTGGTTGCTTCCTTCCGTTACTAGCGGTCTAGTAACGACTGCCAACAACATTCACTGTCGCCACCACCACCTATACGCAGCTCCACCACCACCACCTCTACGCAACACCACCTTCACCGTTGAAACGTTGCCGACATCATTTATATTGAATACCACCAAGCCAGTTAGTAGCAGCCGCAGGCAAACGCCTGCAATAGCGAAGGTATAACTACCAGCCCGTGCGGACATCTCATTTCGAGAAGGGATAACCATTGGTACGTGAGCCAGATGACTCCATCGGAGTGTGCACGGGGAATGTAATTCCCAATATCGACCAGTGGCGTACAGCGCTGTGCGTTGTGCAGGGTGCATTGTGAGACCTGAGTCTCCATTCCAACACCATCGTCATACACTGGCCAAAGAGAACATATCGAACCAGTCCAACACCATCGTAATCCATAGGCCAAAAGGGCCCTCATTATCACTGCTGAACCAACATTTTATTATCTACGCACCACCAGCCAGTTTGAACACCAACAGCCACCAGGGTCAACAGTAACCAACACCGGAGCAGCTGCAGTCAGGTTTCGTAGTATTAGTAGTAGGGTAGTGTAGATTAATGTAGTACACACTAATTAAATTGATAACCGATCCCGTGGATAGGCTAGGGAAGAAGGGTCGGTTGGGTATTCTCGAGCAGGGCACGGAGGATAAACCCTTAAAACGACAGTACCAAGTGGTTTAAAATAACCTTGGTACTCGAGCCGCTTCGAGAATACAAAACTGTGAAAAAAAGGAGAAAACAAAACGAAAACATTTAAAGTTTGTAATCGGGTACATAAGAGCATGTACTACGATCAGGGTAGTGGTAATGTAAGGTAACAGTCCCTTTCACCACCCCATAAAAAAAGACGTCTGGTAGGATAGGGCGGGGATAGGAAGTCATAAGTTTTTTTGTCACCCACTTATTTTAACCCAGGGTCGGGTACCGGCTCTCGTCAATCCCAATACAAGAGTATAGGTATTGTATCTGTGTTTAAAGCTTTTAAGTTGATAGTATCTATATTGCAGTGGGCGTACATGTATGTGTAAGCGGGTGGGATTGGGTCCGGTGGAGTTGGTGGCAGTCCTGGGTCCATCCGACACTCGCGTACATGTGCCCATGATGACCACGAGGAAACTGCTCGCAGTGCTACTTGCATCAAGTCACACAGGGTTTGTGGGAATTTGCCCCTGTATGCAATAGCTAAATCGTCTGCATATGCAACTATCCTCCCGCCCCCCCAGCTTGTGTCTCGTAGCAACGAGTTTACAGTGAGGTTCCATAAAAGCGGAGAGAGAACACCACCCTGAGGCGTTCCTCTTGTGACATAGCATGAGAAATCAACTGTGCCCAGTGTAGAAACTATTTTCCTTCCCTTTAGTAGCTTATCAATTAGTCCAATAAGAGACCTGCTTATGCCCAGATTAGTTAGAGCGGTGTTAATAGCCTCCGGGCTTATATTGTTGAAGGCACCTTCAATGTCTAGGAAGGCCACGAGACAGTAATCTTTTTCATACAACGATTTTTCAATAACGGAGACAAGGCTGTGAAGCGCAGTTTCCGTTGATTTACCTTTGGTGTATGCATGTTGATAGCTAGAGATAAGGTTGCTATCAATAGTAGAGGAGAGATAATCGCTAATTATCCTCTCCAAGGTTTTGAGTGCAAAGGACGAGAGACTGATCGGTCTGTAGTCCTTAGGCTCATAGTGTGAGGCCTTCCCAGCCTTAGGAATAAAGACTACCTTGGCGCTTCTCCAGGAGTGCGGAATGTAGTTGAGAGCCAGGCAGGCTGAAAAGAGAAATACCAGCCATTTAGCCGATGTTTCCAACGTGTTTATGAGTTGTGCGGGGAAAATCCCGTCTGGCCCAGCAGCCTTGAACGGCTCAAAGCTTTTGATCGCCCACCTTACCCTTTCCTCCGTGATGGGTATATTCACTGCCATATTTGTTGCAGATGCTAAAGGTGCTTCATGCAAGTTCCCCGGAAAGTGTGTATTCAATAGCAGCTCCAGGGTTTCCCCTTCCGTGCTAGTCCACGATCCGTCAGGCTTCCGCAAATAGCTAATGGCTGTTTGAGTTTTTGAGAGCACTCGTCCAAGTCTCGCCGTATCATCGACCTTTTCGACCCCGGTGCAGAAATCTCTCCACGAAGTTCTCTTCGCCTGCCTTAGGGCCCTTTTATAGGTCCTCAGTTTAACTTTATATTCGAGCCATTCAGGCTCCGTACCGAGGCTCGTGGCCCTATTAAATTGCTTCCTGCAGGACTTGCGGAGCGAATCCAGGTCGTAGGACCACCAGTGTGGTCTATGTTTACCGCGTGGTTTCGGCACTGGACAAGCCTGCTCTAGGGCATTTGAGAGCGCCGTTGTAAAGGTCGCAACCAGATCATCCAGTTCTCCTACTGATGATGGAGCTTGTGGGGGTAACACTGGTAGGTCCCTAACTAATATTTGATTATGTAGCTGCCAATTAGTGTTGCGTGGATTGCGTTTCATCTGCTCAACAGAAAAATCTAAGGCAATTTCTATGTACCGGTGGTCGGAAAATGAATGCTCCTCAAGAACACGCCATTTCCTAACCCACTCATAAGCGCCTTCGCTACAAATAGTGAGGTCTATGACCTCCCTACGGGCTTTAGTGATAAAAGTAGGCTCGTTACCCACGTTACAAACCACCAGGTTAGTTGTTAGTAGGTAGTCAAACAGAGACTCGCCCCTAGCGTTAATATCGGAGCTTCCCCACTGGACGTGATGAGCATTAGCGTCAGCTCCAATAATAAGATTACCCGTGCAGAAATTTTCCACCAGATCTTTCACCTCCTTTTGTGGAGGAGGTACTTCGGCGTCATAGGGCATGTAGACCGACGCCATCGTCAGGCTGGTGCTGCCGACCGTTAAGCTGGCAGCTGTAACGTCACCATTTGAATAGTTGGGTAAGAGAAAGGTGTTCAGCTCAGACTTGACCAAGATACAGGTTCTGACCTTGCCCTCCTCATTAGCTCGGATGAGCTTGTACCCCTTAGCCCCCAATCCACAGATCCTTGAGCTATTAACCCAGGGTTCTTGGATAAGGACCACGTCTACGTCGCCTTTATAAAGACGACTGCTTAGGGCAGCTGAGGCTGCTTTAGATTTGTGCAGGTTAATCTGAAGCACCACCAACATGAGAGCGCTCAGACTTCCCTACCACCGTCGTACCGTCGTGGAGGTCTACCCCGTCCCGGGGCCTATCTCTCAACGACAATTTATCTGCACGATTTGGCGTGGCGGAATCTCTACTGTCTGAAGCGGCATCAACGTCAGTGTGCACCGGATTGCCCTCCACCACCGTGCGGTCGAGGTCTTCCGCGTCCGTTAGGCTATCTTCCATCGCCGAGTCGTTCACGGCTTCCCCGCAATTTGACGTGGCGGATACCATACTTTCCGCGTCTGACACCCCTGCCTCCTCTTCTGGTCCTTCGATTTCCGAGTCCTTCGAAGCGGCCGGAATGGCAGCGCGTTGTGCATCGCCACGGTATACGTGGATCACGATCTGACCCATTCCATAATGCACTCGTCCGTTGCACTGTTTAAGGGGCTCGAGTGCCTCCTTATTCAAAGTTAAAACCACCTGTCTATGAGGCCCAACCTCACCCTCGACCAGATTGACACTCCAGTCCTGCGTCGGGGGAGACGGATTCCAGGCCTGCACCATCTCAAGAATATTCTCCGGTTCAGCAGGGATGGCAGGAATCCATGCCCTTGCCCTTGGCCGGGCCGGAATGTCCTTCCAGTCGACGACCTCGATTTTTTCCCCTGGGTAGACTTCACCCAGTCTTGCAACTGCTGCCTTGTACAGTGCAACAGTTCTTGCATCCTCACACGCGAAAACTTTAATCTGACCCTGGTGCCAACCCGCGTCTGTACCCCGCGGCGGACTACCCGGAGACTCACGCCATATGTCGAGAAGGGCCCTTCCAATTTCGTTCCGGACATACAGCCACCGGTCTCTAGGGATGGACCAACGGTCGTTGCCTCGATCAATGACACCTATAAGGATCCTGTCCTTGGTCACTTCAGCAAAGCTAGGTTTGCCCACTACTGGGATATTCTGATGCCGCTTCGGATGGGGATCCACCTCTCCGTCCGATCTCTGGCGTTTGAAGGGATTCCCGTTCAGCCTTTTAGGCGCGTAGGGCCTTTGGAAATTTGGTATCAGAGCTTTCGCTTTCACCACCATCTTCCTTTCATTCAGCGATAGTGTATCCTGCGATGCTCCCTCATATTTCTTCAGGATCCTTGCAGCCTTCCTTTTATCCCAGTACGCAAAGCGTCGGGGAGATGTCTTTTGGGAGGAGTTCAGACCCGTAGTTGCCATCGCGGTCTCTCCCTTTGATAGAAGCTTAGTTGCGTCTTCCTTCTCTTTCGGATCACTGAGGCCAGGTCCCGAGACCATTGCCACAGACATTGAGAGGTTGATGTTCGTGCCGGCGCTTGATGGAAGTTTAGCATCCGCCGTTTTCTGCTTACCTGCGTATGCAGCCGCACTGGTGCCGGCTTTCATCAAGTCACTCTCACTTGCTAGCAGTTTCGAGGATGACCGACCCGTAGTTACCATCGTTGTCGGTCCCCCAGTTGACTTTGAAATAGAGTTTGTCCTCCGGCGTTGTGATTTCTCTTGCTCCAGCATAGTTCTCCTCTGCTGCGGAGTAAACGAAGTTATTGATTGTTTTGAATTTTGAGTTGTATTCATCTTGTTCGTACGACCCCTCGCCGGACACGGCCAGCTTGGGGTCAAGGGTGGATTAAGGGGAGTGTGTCGTCCGCCACGGCAGAGCCCCATACCGCGGTAAGACCATGGTTACTCTCTGAGGCGGTCCGGTATCAGAGAGGCACCGTTCGACTACAGCCACGATTTGCCTCCCGGCTGCAAACGTCCAATGGGCACGGTATCGCGTAACACCCTGGATTGGGAGGGGGTAGATCATTGTCATCGCGCCAGCGAGGCTAGGCTGCTCTCGTGATGTAGTGCCATGCGGAGCTATGATCACAAGGGCAACGTAGCCCCGTGGCTATCGACTAAGCCCTCGTACCGCGGCAAGGTATCCACCCTTCACAAGCCTATATTACACATCATATTTTTAACAGGGTGAGCCATGTATAACGGCGGAGAAGCCTATAATTAAAACTATATATATATATATATGTATATATAAATTCACACGGATAGTCATACACTTACACATATGTACTTTTTTGAGATCATTATAATAAACATTATGTCTTGTTAATTTCCATTGAAAATTATGTGCTTCTTATTTCAGATGCGGTGTAGGCAGACGGACCGGACGATGAGAGAGGGGAAGTTGTAAGGGGGGTACAAGGGGGTTTTGATTTTGGGGTCGACATATAATAATTGCCACGGTCGACCATGGTAGGGTGGGTGTAGAGTGGCCGGCCAAAACAACACCTATGGCCGAGGGGCGGGGAACCTGGAGGGGTGCGGGCCGGATGCCCCAATGTGAAGTGAAGAGACAGGTATGAATTTTTTTTGTATGGTGTGGTGGGTATGCCTCGGGGTCAAAGACCCACCCCACAGTCCGGCGAGCTAGTTCGCGCGTTATCCAAGCATACCTGCAGGACTCCCGGGGCATGCAACATGGGGTTGATGAGTCGTATGAGTCAGTTTTGCAGTCAACCGGCAGCCAGCACGTAACAAGGTATTGAAATAAGCTTTCAAAAAAATACACTGTAAAAATTTTTTAGTATACTGAAAAAAAAAAATGTTTTCCAAAATAAAATTTTATTTTAGAAAGGTCTATTTAATATATATGTATAACACATAGTTCCTGTAAGGACAATAATGGCGACCTGGTAACCGACGTACAGAGTGTACTTAAATTATGGAGGGAGCACTTCTCCTCACTGCTAAATTGCGAGGGAGACGTCGAACCCGATACCCCAATCCCTGACGATGGAAAAGTCGTCCCACCACCTGACTATGATGAAGTGAGGATAGCTATATCGCGGCTCAAAAACAACAAAGCGCCTGGAAAAGACGGACTACCCGCCGAGCTGTTCAAACACGGAGGCGAAGAGCTGGTAAAAAGCATGCATCAGCTCTTATGCAGAATATGGTCAGACGAGTGCATGCCTCCAGATTGGAATTTAAGTGTGCTCTGCCCAATCCACAAGAAAGGCGATCTCGCCAACCGCACCAACTACCGCGGAATCAGCCTTCTTAATATCGCATATAAGGTTCTTTCTAGCGTATTGTGTGAAAGACTGAAGCCCATCGTAGACAAGCTGATTGGACCTTATCAGTGTGGCTTTAGACCTGGTAAGTCTACCATCGACCAGATTTTCACGATACGCCAAATCCTGGAGAAGACCCATGATAAAAGAATCGACACACACCATCTCTTTGTCGATTTCAAAGCCGCTTTTGACAGCGCAAAAAGGAGTTGCCTGTATGCCGCCATGTCTGAATTTGACTTCCCTGCAAAGCTTATACGGCTTTGCCAAATGACGTTGAGCAATACTAACAGCTCCGTCAGAGTCGGGAAGGACCTCTCTGAGCCATTTGAAACCAAACGAGGCTTCAGACAGGGCGACTCCCTTTCGTGCGATTTCTTCAACCTGATGCTGGAGAAGATAATTCGAGCAGCAGAGCTAAACCGCAATGGTACAATCTTTTACAAGAGCGTGCAATTGCTGGCGTATGCCGATGATATTGATATCATTGGCCTTAACAACCGCGCCGTAAGCGCTGCCTTCTCTGGACTGGATAAAGAAGCGAAAAAAGTGGGTCTTGCGGTCAACGAGGACAAGACGAAGTATTTGCTGTCATCAAAGAAAGAATCGGCGCACCTGCGCCTTGGCAGCCACGTCACTGTTGATAGTTACAAATTTGAAACTGTGAGGGACTTCGTCTATTTGGGAACCAGCATTAACACCGAAAATAATATCAGTCTAGAAATCCAACGGAGAATCACTCTTGCGAACAAGTGCTACTTTGGACTGAGTAGGCAATTGAGAAGTAAAGTCCTCTCTCGAAGAACAAAGATCGCGCTCTATAAGTCTCTCATCATACCTGTCCTGATGTATGGCTCAGATTCATGGACAATGTCAAGAGAAGATGAGATGGCCCTTGGAGTATTTGAGAGAAAAGTTCTCCGGAAGATTTATGGTCCTTCCCGTGATGCCGACGGCGAGTATCGAAGGAGATTTAACGATGAGCTGTACGAGCTTTACGCAGATCTGACCATAGTCCAGCGAATTAAAGCCCAAAGGCTCCGCTGGCTGGGTCACGTCATGCGAATGGACAAAGAAGCTCCAGCCCAGAAGGTTTTCCAATCGTCACCCGAATTCGGCAGCAGAGGAAGGGGGAGGCCTCGACTGAGATGGAAACAACAGGTGGAGGATGACTTGAACTCCCTTGGGGTTTCCAATTGGCGTCAGTTATCGCTAAAAAGGAATGACTGGCGTGCTTTGATAGGCGACGGCCAAAATCGCTTAGGCGGTTAAGCGCCAATAAATGATGATGATGATGATAACACATATGAAAACTAAAATGCCGTTTTTTCCTTTTTTTTAATTTATTTAAGTAAATTCATCTCTTGGTTACTTTCTGATATTTTCATATCACGCGTAAACTAATCAACCGAAAGGTATTAAAATCACCTTTTGAAAACATATACATACTGTAAAGATTCTACATTACACTGAAACAATTTTTTTTTTTTAATTTTTTTTTTTCAAACTGGGAAAACACTTCATAGACCAAGTGATTTAAAAAAAAAATTTTAGAAAGGTCTATTTAATATACATATAATATAACATATCTAAAAACTAGAATTGTGTTTTTTTTTCTTTTAAAAAATGTATATCGCTTGTTAACTTTTTTTATTTTGATATTATTGTGTGACAAAAAAAGGTACCTAGCTATACTTTGGAAGTTATACAGATACAGATACTATGACTAAGCATGATATAAATGTGGCAACTGCGCTCCCACTAATTACCATCTTCATTTTAATATTGAGCAAATAAATTGTATTTACTTATCTCTCAACATGTGATGCATTTGTTATTGCACACGGTAGTTAAGTGAGTAGAAGAATAGAGTTTAAAAGTACAATGTAAAGAGACAACTACTAAACATTTTATTATTAGCTATTCTAGGTACACATTAAAACCTCATATTTTAGTTAGTGTTTAACAATCGCAACGGGCGCAGTGTTCAATAAAATATTAAATAAAGACATTTAATAAAACACTACGTATACGGTGACCCCGACTTTCACGCTTTGAACAAAGCAAAAGAGTAGTTAGCTGAAAGTCACTGTATGGGGTAATATTTTTCTTTTTGGGAAGTGCATTAAATATTTTATGTGTACAAAATTTAATCCCAATTAACGAATTTGCATATCAGCAACTGTGACAGTTTTACGTTCAGTGTCGGGCCTATCTATAAAAATATATACAAAATCACTTATAAAGTGCATACAAACTGTACAAATTAATAGTAGAAAATAATATTTTTCTTTTCTTAGCCGACCACCGTTAGCTAACGTAATTTTTTTTTTGCATGCTGCTAAATTGCTTATGCACATCAACAACAGCATAGTTGAAGTCACGCCATTAAATTTTTTTTGTTTGCTTTGTGTTAGCAATATAACTTCATTATATCGAAAGATAACGAAGACATCAAGCCGTTAATTATCAATTCTCTTAAAGTATCATCATTTAACCCGAAGCGGGTGAGTTTGTGGTTTGCTCAAATCGAGGCTCAATTTGCCATACATTCAATAGTGAAAGAGAGAGATAAGTTCAACCATGCCGTCTCGTTTATCGACACGGATTATGCACAAGAGGTTGAGACTCTAATTATCAACCCTCCGCAAACATCACCGTATACCGAAGTTAAAACAACGCTAATACAGTGTTTCTCAAAATCCGAGGAGGCGAAATTGCGACAACTGCTAGATGGCGAAGCTATTGGCGACCGAACGCCATCCCAGTTTCTTCGCCATCTCAAATCCCTTGCACCAAAAGTTGACGAAGCTGTGATAAAAACAAGATGGCTGGAAAACTTGCCAAACAAAACTCAAGAGTTTTTAGCTGTTTCCACTCAAGCTACACAACTAGGGGCGTTAGCTAAAACCACCGATAAGCTGCATGAAATGTTTCGGGTAACACATACGGACGCCATTGCGTCACCATCATCTTCGATGCAGACTCAAGAGCTCGAAAAGCAAATATGTGCTCTTACCAAACGTTTTGATCAACTCAACAGCGAGCTGCGTAGTCGGAGCAGAACTAAATCTGTAGGCCGAAATAATAAGCCTCACCACAGGTCAAAATCTCGCAACGCAATCAAAGACGGTATTTGCTATTTTCATCGAAAATTTGGTAAAGATGCCTACAAGTGTTCCAAGGGTTGCAAATTTGCGGGAAAAGAGACCGGGAGTCACTAGTGGCGGATTGCGACTCCCCAACATCTTCTGACCGCCTTTTCGTTACAGATTTGACCACGAATACACCATATCTTGTGGATTCTGGTTCAGATCTAACAGTTTACCCACATACGCGGTTGAAGTGTAACCCTACATCCGTAGGATACCAATTGCATGCAGCAAATGGTTCACCAATAGAAACCTATGGATGCATCACGCTATCATTGAATCTAGTGCACCATATTAAAACTACACCTGGTCCTCCAGTGACTTGTAAAGCGCGACGTCTAGCACCAAACAAGTTAAAAATCGCGCAAGACGAATTTCAAAAAATGGTACAACTCGGTTTAGCTCGTCCATCAAGCAGTCCATGGGCGTAGACACTGCATCTGGTGCCGAAGAAATCTGGTAAATGGCGACTATCGCCCATTAAATGCGCGTACAATCCCCAACAACTATCCAGTTAGGCTGCTGGACGATTTTACAGCGACACTTCATGGGAAGACAGTATTTTCGGTACTAGACCTGGTTCGCGCATTTAATCAAATACCGGTCGCCAGCGCAGATGTACAGAAAACAGCTATTATCACCCCTTTCGGCTTGTTCGAATTTCCACACATGACGTTTGGTCTTCGAAACGCCGCGCAGACGTTTCA
Organism: Campiglossa producta; assembly: GCA_964058755.1. Taxonomy (NCBI): domain Eukaryota; kingdom Metazoa; phylum Arthropoda; class Insecta; order Diptera; family Tephritidae; genus Campiglossa; species Campiglossa producta. The sequence goes on along the minus strand of CAXKVI010000001.1, from coordinate 108,794,682 downwards.
GCGTTTTATTGACGAGGCGACCCGAGATCTACCATTTGTTTTTCTCTACGTTGACGACCTGCTCGTCGCATCCGAGGATGAAAAAACACACCTCGAACATCTTACGTTACTGTTGGAACGCCTTCAAGGGCATAACATCAGCGAGAGAGGTAGCAAACCATTGACTGATCGAGACGAGGCCATCGCCAATTTAAAATTCCCAACAACAATTGCTATTTTACGTGGCTTCCTAGGCACCATAAACTTCTACAGGAAATTAAAAAAATGCTGCAGAAATTCTGGCCCCGCTAAACAAGCTGCTGGAAGGTCCAAAAATAAAAGGTTCGACGCCGATAACAATGACGCCGGAATTGCAGCTAGCTTACGAAAATGCGAAACAGAGCTTAGCAAACGTAGCACTACTGGCACATCCTAATTCGGATGTACTTTGGGCCACATTTTGCGATGCATCAAACACAGCCATCGGTGCCGTGCTGCAACAACTAATCAAAGGAGAAAGGCAGCCATTAGCTTTCTTTAGTAGAAAATTGCAGCCCTCGATACAAAAATTGTCAACGTACGATAGAGAACTGTACGCAATTTACGAAGCCGTGCGCCACTTTGTTCATATTTTCGAAGGTAAGACGTTGCAATTTTCACAGACCATAAACCCTTGCTCCACGCATTTCAGCAGCGCACGGAGAGAGCATCCCCATGGCAATTCCGCCGCCTGGATTTTATTGGGCAGTTCGCGAGTGATTTTCGACATATTTCCGGGCGTGAGAATATTGTAGCAGACACTCTGTCCAGAGTCGAAACTATTTCACCAGCAATAACTACGCGTGAGCTTGTCAAAGCCCAAGAAAACGATCCCGAACTACGCCAACTTGTAAACAACAATTCAACATCACTACAATGGCAAAAGATTATTTTTGATGATTATCCGACAGCAGTTTATTGTGATGTTTCATCAGGTAAGCCGCGTCCCTACGTTTCTAAGGCATTAAGGAAGAAAATCTTCGACGCATTACATTCACTTGCCCACCCTGGCACCAAGCCGTCGCAAAAGCTAGTAAGTACTCGCTATGTTTGGCCGTCAATCCAAAAAGATTGTCGTGAATGGGCAAAATCATGCTTGAGATGCCAGCAAAATAAAACTCATCGACAAGTAACAACGCCAATAGCTCGATTCGACCTGCCAACAAAAAGGTTCGAGCATATACACATCGACCTAGTCACTCTGCCACCGTCGCACGGTTACAGCAAATGCTTAACGATCGTAGACAGATTTACTAGGTTTCCGGAAGCAGTTCCTTTGAAGAATGGCGATGCGGACACTGTTGCATTCGCCTTAATCACTAATTGGATATCAAGATATGGCGTGCCTGCCAGAATAACATCTGATAGAGGTGGTCAATTCACATCAGCATTGTTTCAATCACTGATGAAATTATTTGGCATCAATCACTTGCGCACAACACCTTATCATCCGCAGTCCAACGGTCTAGTAGAGCGGCTACACCGGCAACTCAAGTCCGCTTTACTATGCCATAACGAAACATGGTTCAATGCTCTGCCTGCTGTATTACTTGGCTTGCGCGCAGCATGGAAAGATGCTATTAAAACTACGCCAGCCGATCTTGTATACGGCGAACCAATTCGTCTGCCAGGCGTATTACTTGCACCCTCAAGCAAACATTCTAACATTCACAAAGTGCTGATTGATTTAAAACATCATTTCAATATGCTAGCTCCAAACGAGACAGCGCATCACGGAACCCGTGCGGTTTTCCGCTGCAAAGATCTCGATACGAGCTCCCACGTATTTGTTCGCAATGATCAAATTGGACCATCTTTTTCATCACCGTCAATTTCCATTGATCGACTCAAGCCTGTTTATTTTGCGGCCGAGGACAACTAAAAAAGCATTGCAACATAATATCGTCATTTTTTTTTCTTTTTCTCAATTTTATTTTTTTTTTAATTTCTTAATGGTTTACATTCATTTTTTTTTTTGTATTTAAATACGAAGCTTTATCATTGTAAACTCTTCATATCTACTTAAGCCTTTTTGGTATTAAATAATAGCTCTAACATAATCACATATTTATTTTACATATGCACATACATAAATATTATTTTTTTTTAAGAAGGGAAGTACTGTGGCAACTGCGCTCCCACTAATTACCATGTAAAAAGTAAAAGTAGGTCGCCTCCCAGTTGGTGCACCCTGGGTAACGCTAAATGACCTACATAGCCTACACGACTAGTTTCTTGTATTGCCGGTTCTACGAGAACGGTACCAGTACTTGTGCTGTACCTATCGTGCCGAAACGCCCCGGGCCGTTTTCTTATATCGACCCGGCCAAGAGCAATACACTCGAGGTGACCCTGTCTGACATTTAGACAGGGCTACACCTCGCTACAACAACAACAACAACCATCTTCATTTTAATATTGAGTAAATAAATTGCATTTACTTATCTCTCAACATGTGATGCATTTGTTATTGCACACGGTAGTTAAGTGAGTAGAAGAATAGAGTTTAAAAGTACAATGTAAAGAGACAACAACTAAACATTTTATTCTTAGCTATTCTTGGCGTGCTTTGATAGGCGACGGCCAAAATCGCTTAGGCGGTTAAGCGCCAATAAATGATGATGATGATTCTAGGTACACATTAAAACCTCATATTTTAGTTAGTGTTTAACAATCGCAACGGGCGCAGTGTTCAATAAAATATTAAATAAAGACATTTAATAAAACACTACGTATACGGTGTAATTAATTTATTTGCGCTACATAAATACTACAGGTAAAACCGTTAATGACACTAATGACATTTTTAAGTAATTCTCATACTCATTTATTTTTTGCCACGACTTTTCTGTTTGTTTTTTTTTTAATCAAATAAATTACAAATCAAAATAATTTCTTTTTATTTATCTTCAATTTGCGATTATAACTATTGAGTCAAAATCTGCCAACTGTGCAAACGTTTTTTCGATGTGCGAGCTTTTTTTGCGCAATAATTTTTTTTCGGTTAACAATCAAAAAAAAAAGACCCCTATTTTTTTATTTTTCGAAATTCGAATTAATTTCGAAGTTATGGGTATTCGAAATTTTTCGAAGGCCTTTGGATTTTATTTATTTACTCGCGATCGGTTTAACCGATTTTGCTCATATTTGGTACAGTTAAAGAGGATGAATAAGTCTCCTCAATAAAATTTTTTTTACAATAAATAATTTAAAAAAAAAAGTTATTAGCCATTGTTTTAAACAACTAAAAAAAAAAACTTCTCAATCGCTTTCAATTGTGTTACTAGTCTTATTTTATTGTGTAATTCATAACAAAAAATAATCTGAAAAAAAGTGTTAGTTTACCATACAACGAAAGTGACAGGCATTTTTCTGCACGCGCATCGTATTTTTCGTATGTAATGGGCATGCGTCGTCGCTACCATGCCCTATGCTGGCCTTACAAGCGCATGGATTTTGATGCTAGAATTGTTAAAAAATAAGGACTGTAAAAGCGGAGCGAATGTGCCCGTATATCAGGCTAATCTAAAATCTCATTTCCTGCCATTTTACAGTGTCTAGGATGCCTGAACGTGCAGTGTAAATTGTAAAATATTTTTTTATTTTTTTTTTTTCAAATTTTTCATATATTAAATTTTCTGAATATTTTTTTTCTATTTGACTTATATACTGACACATATTGCTTAAAAACGTCATAATAAAATCAAAAGAGAGAACGGTTGTACCTATAGTATTTATATCATGTGACTAAGTATTCTAATAGATTCGAACAAGAATCGTATTATCAAATTTTTCAGGCACAAAAAAAAAATTGACGTACACTTGATAAAGTTAATTTTTTATTTTTATTTATTTAGACTTAATATACAACTTTGCGCAGCTCATACTGCTGACTTTCGGAATTTTTGCTTACTTTTAGTGATGTTTCATCTAAAGGTACAAAAGAATTGAAGCTTTGAGTTCCTGTAATAGTTTTGGCATTTTTGTATCTTGAAAGTAGCCCTTCTTTTGTTTTGTTGTATTCATCAGCCCAATGATAAAGATCCTTCGCCGCTTGAATATAGTTTTTAATTCCGAGCGCCTCTTCAATGTCCCACCTATACCATCACACCATGGCTGGTTGCGTAAAAGTGCCACTCAGCGAATATTTCGAATTCAATTTTATGATGACAAATTAATTAAGTTGTACTTGTTTTTGTACTGTGCTCCCGCGCCATCTGACACGTAGATAACTTTCGTAATTGAATTGCTTATATTCATCATCATCATTTATTGGCGCTTAACCGCCTAAGCGGTTTTGGCCGTTGCCTATCAAAGCACGCCAGTCATTCCTTTTTAGCGATAACTTACGCCAATTGGAAGCGCCAAGGGAGTTCAAGTCATCCTCCACCTGTTGTTTCCATCTCAGTCGAGGCCTCCCCCTTCCTCTGCTGCCGAATTCAGGTGACGATAGGAAAACCTTCACTGGACTATGGTCAAGTCTACGTAGAGCTCGTACAGCTCATTGTTAAATTTCCTTCGATACTCGCCGTTGGCATCACGGGAAGGACCATAAATCTTCCGGAGAACTTTTCTCTCAAATACTCCAAGGGCCATCTCATCTTCTCTTGACATTGTCCATGAATCTGAGCCATACATCAGGACAGGTATGGTGAGAGACTTATAGAGCGTGATCTTTGTTCTTCGAGAGAGGACTTTACTTCTCAATTGCCTACTCAGTCCAAAGTAGCACTTGTTGGCAAGAGTGATTCTCCGTTGGATTTCTAGACTGATATTTTTTTCTGTATTAATACTGGTTCCCAAATAGACGAAGTCCCTCACAGTTTCAAATTTGTAACTATCAACAGTGACATGGCTGCCAAGGCGCAGGTGCGTCGATTCTTTCTTTGATGACAGCAAATACTTCCTCTTGTCCTCGTTGACCGCAAGACCCACTTTTTTCGCTTCCTTAGCCAGTCCAGGGAAGGCAGCGCTTGCGGCGCGGTTGTTAAGCCCAATGATATCAATATCATCGGCATACGCCAGCAATTGTACGTTCTTGTAATAGATTGTACCGTTGCGGTTTAGCTCTGCTGCTCGAATTATCTTCTCCAGCATCAGGTTGAAGAAATCGCACGAAAGGGAGTCGCCCTGTCTGAAGCCTCGTTTGGTTTCCAATGGCTCAGAGAGATCCTTCCCGATTCTGACGGAGCTGTTGGTATTGCTCAACGTCATTTGGCTAAGCCGTATAAGCTTTGCAGGGAAGTCAAATTCAGACATGGCGGCATACAGGCAACTCCTTTTGCGCTGTCAAAGGCGGCTTTGAAATCGACATCGGTGTTTGTCGATTCTTTTATCATGGGTCTTCTCCAGGATTTGACGTATGGTGAAAATCTGGTCGATGGTAGACTTACTAGGTCTAAAGCCACACTCATAAGGTCCAATCAGTTTGTCTACGATGGGCTTCAGCCTTTCACACAACACGCTAGAATGAACCTTATATGCAATATTAAGAAGACTAATTCCTCGGTAGTTGGTGCGGTTAGCGGGATCGCCTTTCTTGTGAATTGGGCAGAGCACACTTAAATTCCAATCCGGATGCATGCACTCCTCTGACCATATTCTGCGTAAGAGCTTATACATGCTTTTTACCAGCTCTTCGCTCCGTGTTTGAACAGCTCGGCGGATAGTCCGTCTTTTCCAGGCGATTTGTTGTTCTTGAGCCGGGATATAGCTATCCTCACTTCACTATAGTCAGGTGGTGGGACGACTTTTCCATCGTCGGGGATTTGGGTATCGGGTTCGTCGTATTCCTCGTAGTTTAGCAGTGAGGAGAAATGCTCCCTCGATAATTTAAGTATACTCTGTACGTCGGTTACTAGGTCGCCATTATTGTCCTTACCGGAACCTGCCCCGGTCTTAAAACCTTCCGTCATCCGCCGGATCTTTTCATAGAATTTTCGGGCATCATTCCTGTCAGCCAGCATCTCAAGCTCCTCACACTCACGCCTTTCAGCCTCACTTTTCTTTTTGCTGAAAAGGCGTTTCTCTTCCTTCTTTGCCTCTCGATAGCGTTGCTATACACTGCGGGTTGCGCCCGTTCGCAACGTCTCCTTGTAGGCAGCGTCCGTCTTTTTCGAGGCAGCTTTGCGGCGGTACGCAATGAGTGAGAGATATGCTTCCATTGCTCGGTTACATCGTTAGGTCGAGGATTGCCCTCTGATAGCAGGTGTGAGAGTCGAGTGGAGAAATTATCAGCTGTCTGTGTCATGCACAGCTTCTCGACGTCAAACTTTCCTTCCGTTACTGTGCGCACTTCCTTCGCTGCACAGAGGCATGTGCGTATCTTGGCTGCGACAAGATAATGGTCCGAGTCGATATTGGGACCACGCAGGGTACGCCCGTCCAGAACGGTGGAGCTATGTCTGCCGTCGATCATGACATGATCAATCTCGTTTGTTGTTCTTTGATCAGGGGACAGCCAGGTGGCTTGGTGTATTCGTTTATGCTGGAACCTAGTACTACTGATGACCATATTGCGAGCAGAGGCGAAGTCAATCAACCTAGTGCCGTTGGGTGATGTTATAGCGTGGAGACTAAATTTTTCAACTGTAGGACCAAAGACTCCTTCCTTGCCCACCTTGGCATTACAGTCGCCGAACACGATTTTGATATCATGTTGGGGGCAGCGAGCATAAGTCTGTTCAAGTTTATCGTAGAAGGAGTCCTTCTCTGCGTTGTCCGTCTCCTCAGTCGGCGCATAGGCGCAGATAAATGTTATGTTGAAACACATCGCCTTGATGCGGATCGCAGCGAGACGCTCGTCCACAGGAGTGAACGCTAGTACTTGGCGGCGAAGTCTCTTTGCCACCACAAACCCTACACCACGCGATTTGCTGCGTGTCTGGCCACTGTAGTATACGTCACAAGGTCCGATGGTCGTCTTTCCTTGTCCCGTCCATCGCATTTCCTGTAGGGCGGTGATGTCGGCCTTTGCGTTAGCGAGGACATCAACCAGTCGGGAAGCAGTACCTTCCCTGGAAAGGGTTCGGACATTCCAGGTACATGCCTTAATATCTTTCTCATTGTCCTTAATTCGTTTTGCCGGGTCGTCAACATTAAAGGGGGTTCTCATCCGAGGCTTTTTTAGGTTTTTCATTGGACTAAATTTTTTACGTGGCGGGTCCCAACCCCAGCGCACAACCCGTCTCCGGGGATTTGAATAAAAATATTCACATTTATATAGCGAGCCGCTTGCTACAAGACAGACACCCGCTTGCAGCCGTACCACATGGTGAACAGACGCTGCGAAACAAGACCTCGGTGAGCCCTTAAACCGAATATGTCAGAGTGGCCCCACCGGGGCTCCCTCTCTTTCTGTCGCGAGCATAAGTACTTCACTTTGCCCAGAGTGCACGAACGAGGACGCAAGGGTCGAGTCAGCCGTTCGGCTAACTATAAAACCACACCCCATTACAATCCCTGTTAGTCTTAACAAAATTTATAATTTTTAAAATACATACATAGATGAACTGTTATGCTCTCATGGATATTCATCATCATTTATTGGCGCTTAACCGCCTAAGCGATTTTGGCCGTTTCCTATCAAAGCACGCCAGTCATTCCTTTTTAGCGATAACCGACGCCAGTTGGAAACCCCAAGGGAGTTCAAGTCATCCTCCACCTGTTGTTTCCATCTCAGTCGAGGCCTCCCCCTTCCTCTGCTGCCGAATTCAGGCGACGATAGGAAAACCTTCTGTGCTGGAGCTTCTTTGTCCATTCGCATAACATGGCCCAGCCAGCGGAGTCTTTGGGCTTTAATTCGCTGGACTATGGTCAGATTTGCGTAGAGCTCGTACAGCTCATCGTTAAATTTCCTTCGATACTCGCCGTTGGCATCACGGGAAGGACCATAAATCTTCCGGAGAACTGTTCTCTCAAATACTCCAAGGGCCATCTCATCTTCTCTTGACATTGTCCATGAATCTGAGCCATACATCAGGACAGGTATGATGAGAGACTTATAGAGCGTGATCTTTGTTCTTCGAGAGAGGACTTTACTTCTCAATTGCCTACTCATGGATATTACAATCGGACATTATGGCAAAGGTTCTATGAATTAAATTAGCGTTATCTTTGTAATAAATAACGAACGGATGTATCGTGGCTTGATTATTATTCCAATGATATCCTTGAATGGAATCTTGTATAACAAACGCATAGTTTTCAGCGAAATCCATTTGAATTAGCAGTTCTCCCGGCAGCAGTGTAGTAGAGGAAGTAGTTTCGAGATTATATCTGAGTGGTGTGTTCCATTTTTTGTAAATGACTTCTTGAATCGAATTTTTTTCGTAATATTCCAACATCATCGTTCTAAGGTTCGTTGAATTATCGTAGCACCGACCACACATTGACACGCAACACTCGCTGTTTTCTATATTTATTAATTTATTTATTCATTCATCATTACGGCTTTTCAGGCCTAAAACTTAAAATTAAAACATTTATAATGTACTTATAAATAACTTATATCAGTATTGTTGAAGACATGGATGAAAATCTAATCCAATTCGATTAATCTATATATACTTACCTTTAAAACTTACCTGTTAAAATGGCATCGATGGCCGCTTAGTTCAGTTGTCGTTGAGGGCGCGGTTTATTACTTACCTTCCCACCTGCCTCCAAATTATACATAATTAAAGTTTGTTTTAATAAATTACCTATTGTGAACTGATAGTGAAATAAAAAAAAAATATTTTATTAAACTTTATTTTAAAACTTGAAACTAAAACCACTAGTGTTCAGTGTTTATTTCCCAAGAAAAATAGCGGAAGTGCTAAAGTGGTGACTGCCCTTACACCCTCAATAGTGCTAACCTTATACATCGTCCTTCGAGCCGGATTTGAAGCAGCGACCTATGGATTTTGAAAGTGCATCTCGAACCTAAATTCCAACAACGTACTCACTAGTAATTGGGACCCCATCCTTGTTTATTTCTGCTCCTCTAAGCTCCCAACGAAACGCTGGCTCTATGGGAACAATCTCTAGAATCTAGAAAAGAATTACCCCTCTGGTCGGAGATAGATACATTCCTCACGACTAGATACGAAGTTGTAGAACGCCTAGGTACTTATAGGCCCAGTAAACCTCGAAACTCAAACTCGAGCTTCACCCCTCGATCGTCGACACCACATAATCAGACGAACAACTATAAAAATAAGTCTCACTCGTATCTTAGCGAGCAAGCCCGACAAGTTTCCTGCAAGTTGTGCAAATCGAATCACTCGATGATGAATTGCGTCAAATTCAAGCAACTTAGCATACCGGAGCGAAATAAGTTCGTAAAAGACAATAATTATTGTAAAAATTGTCTAGCATTCTCCTACTTAGAAAGTGAGTGTTGTAGCAATTTTAAATGCGTATATTGCCAACAGAGACATCACTCCCTGCTACACTACCAAACACGTCGGCCAACGAACCCCAACACTTCTAGACAACATCAAATAAGAAATCCCTTCAAGGTCCCGCCTCAAGCAGCCAATGGCTGTGACAAAGCTTCGACCTCTAAGCAAGCAATGCAGTCGCAAGAATCGCGGACTGCAACCTCACCACCCAAAGAAAATAAAACCCTGTCTCACTTCTCCAGCAATAGAGAACAAACATTATTGCCCACAGCAATTGTTCCCATTCTTCATAGAGGAGAAACCTTTAAAGTCCGGGCACTAATAGACCAAGGTTCCCAAAAGTCTTTCGTTGCTGCTAGAATCCAAAAATTATTTGGTCTACCAACAAAGAAAACAAGTTACCAAATATTAGGTATGGGCGGACGAGTTGTTCAGAACTCGAACAAACAAGCGCCTTGACAATTTGCTCTGTGGATTTAAAACCCCAAATTGACACTCAAGCAATAATCCTACAGCAATTGACCAACTTCCTCCCATCATCCAAAATAGAAACTGAGGAACTTCGGAATTTCCCGCTTCTAACAGTTTTTGCGTAGCGTCTGTTCACCATGAGGTGCGGCTGCAAGCGGGCGTCTGTCTTGAAGCAAGCGGCTCGCTATATAAATGTGTAAATATTTTCCAAAAACCCCGAAACGAGTTGTGCTCTGGGTTTGGGACCCGCTACGTAAAAAACTTAATTCTAATGAAAACAACGGCCAAATACGCTTAGGCGGTTAAGCGCCAATAAATGATGATGAACATTAGCAGATCCCAATTGCCTCTCTTCAGGTCGAATAGAGATGGTAATAGGTAGTGATATACTTCCTAAAATTCTCCTACCAGGTTTCGAAGCTAGGACCGCCGGAGGTCTAATGGCTCAAAACACCATATTCGGGTCTATTTTGAGCGGCCCAATAACCGGCCCAGTCACCGAGCAGATTTCGACTTTCTCCACAAACATAGTTGAAAATCCTGATGACTCCCTAAATAAACTCCTTAAACAATTTTGGGAACAAGAAGAATTATTACCCGCCACATCCCTTACAGATAGGGACATGTTTTGCGAAGATCTGTATAAAACGACTACAATTAGACAAGAAGATTTTCGATATATGGTAAAACTCCCCTTCAGACAAAACTTCCCACAAATACCTACTAGCTCTCGGACATTCACGACCAGCAGCACAACAACAATACATTAGCATATAGCGATCGTTAGAAAATAAACCCGAGCTAAACGAAAAATATTCCGAAGTGTTGGAGGAATATTTAACCATGAATCACATGGAACCCGCTTCACCCCTCGAAGTTATCAAAGATGGAAAATACTACTCATTTTAATTACCCCATCATGCCGTCATAAAACCCGACAGTAAAACTACCAAGGTGCGAATAGTCTTCAATGCCTCCAAACTCTCTCACTCAGTAAGCTCATTGAACGACGTATTTCACACTGGCCCAACTCTCCAAACGACTTGATGCTAATTATAATTTATGGCGTCTCTACAAGTTCGTTTTTAATGGCGATATCGAAAAAATGTACCGCCAAATTCTTGTATACCCCGAAGATCAAGAATACCAAAGAATTATCTTCCGTAGAGCTCCTAACTCGAAACTGGAAGACTTCAAATTAAAAAATGTCACCTTCGGAGTTAACTGTGCCCCAGACCTGGAAATTCGCACCCTCCACCAGTTAGCCGAAGACACCCAAGACAAATTCCCTACCGCCAAAAATGTACTTCTACATGAAACGTACGTAGATGACATCCTCTCTGGCGGACACGATTTACAGTCCACACTTAGCTCAATGACCCAAGTTATCGAATACTAAAACCCATTCCAAAATCTGATCTTCTCGATGAAGATTTACTTAAATTCCATGATGTCATTTCAACGAAAACCCTTGGAATAAAATGGAACGCTATCAATGACTCGTTTTCCTACTCATATGACCCTATACCATCCGCTAACTCACACACAAAGCGGCAAATATTATCAGCAATTGCGAAATTGTTCGATACGGCAGGATGGCTAGCGCCAATTATGATACCAGCCAAAATGCTTCTCCAACAACTCTGGTTAGAAGGAACTGGTTGGGACGAACGCGACAAGCCCCTCGCCCTTCACAAATGGAATAGTTTTTGCGAAAATCTCTCCGCGATAAGCACCGTCAAAATTCCCCGATGGATTGGATTCGCTCCCGACAAACCCTACAAAGTTCATAGGTACTCAGATGCATCCGAAAAAGCATTCAGCGCCTGCGTTTATTTAAGTGTGCAGAATAGCGAAACTGACTTCACAACTCATTTATTAGCAGCAAAGAGCAAAGTAGCCTCCTTGAAAACAGTAAGCCTTAGAACTGTGTGGAGCAGTACTACTCTCTAAACTTGTTAAACAGAAATGCTCAAACCTAAATCTGCTTACAAATGAATTGATGCTCTGGTCAGATTCTTCCATTGTCATGGCATGGCTAGAAAAGCCCTCCCACACCTGGAATACCTACGTGGCAAATCGGACGGCTGAAACGTGAGTAATGCTACTTGGCGTCATGTGTCCAGCGGCGATAACTCGGCGGATCTTGGCACACGCGGATGCAACCCCAAGAATTAGCTGAATGCCTCTATGGTGGAATGGCCCTGAGTGGCTATCGAAATCCCCAAATCTTTGACCCCAAGCGGTTCCGCTAAACCCTACAATCCGCCACAACAAAAACGTGTCGAAACCTTCCTTACTGTGGTAACCCCGGATCCATTAGAGCGGTTTTCGTCATTCGGCCGAGCCCTTCGCGTCCTGTCGTATGTATATCGCTTCATTCATAAAGCGAAAAAACGACCAATTCCCGCCACAAAATCTCTTCTGCAAGAAGAAATTAGTCACGTTAAAGAGCGCCTAATCCTCCAAACCCAACAAATTTATTACGCGGAGGTCATAGCCTCATTAGAATCATCCAAGCCAATCAGCAAAAAAAGCTCGCTACTCTCTCTCAGCCCGATGTTGGATGAAAAAGGGATATTGCGCGTCAATGGACGCCTCAGTCATGCTGCCCTCAGCTACACCGAAAGGCACCCAATTATAATTCTAGAAGCCTCAATCTCGAGTTTGCTCATACACTCCTACTCCATCAAGAATATTATATTCCCCGCTTGAAGCAGAAGGTAAAGGCTTGCATTTTTCACTGCAAGACCTGCACGGTTCATAAACAGAAGATGAACTCCCAGATCACGGCCGGGTTGCCAGCCGAAAGGTCGACGTACACTTTACCATTTCACACCACAGGAGTCGACTTCGCTGGCCCATTTCTGGTAAAAACTTCAACTCTGCGTCGCGCCTCATATGCCAAAGCTTATGTTTGTGTCTTCGTTTGCTTCTCCACAAAAGCAATACATCTTGAAGTCTGATCAAACTTAACCACGGACGCCTTTAGGGCTGCTTTTGCCCGTTTTGCAGGCCGCCGCGGCCACCCTAATAAAATCATGTCCGACAACGAAAAGACATTTGTCGGCGCTCATAGAGCAATACAAAAGGAAATAACTCTTTTTTCAAAGAAGCAGCGCAAGATATCGCCGAAAAGTATGCTGCCCATGCCTCTCTTGGCAATTCATCCCGCCATATGCCCCCCATATGGGTGGGTTATGGGAAGCGGCTGTAAAAAGTTTTAAGACCCATTTGACGAAAGTCGCCGGAAACCATAAGTTCTCCTTGAAGAATTCACTACCCTCATCGTTCGAATTGAAGCCGTTCTTAATTCCCGGTCTATATCTCCCATGTCCGAGGACCCGACAGATTTACTGCCATTAACCCCTGGACATTTCTTACGCGGAGCTCCATTGCTCTCGTTACCAGAACCCAATGCAGAAAATGTCAGCACCATGCACAAATGGCGATGCTCAAATTCCTGCACCATCAGTTCAGCAACCGCTGAAAGAGCGATTACCTCCAGGAGCTTCACAAGCGCCAAAAATGGAAAACCAAACAACCAAATCTCAAGGAAGGAGATCTAGTCGTCGTAAAAGATGATCTACTGCCCCCGACCGAATGGCGATATGGTCGTATTGTGAAGTTGCATGTGGGACCCGATAAAAAATGTGCGAGTTGTAGACATTCACACTCAAAATGGAACAATTACTCGTAATATCACAAAGATATGTTTACTGCCCCCGCCTAACTCTCCCTCAACATAATTTAATAAATTTTTCTCACTTTCCGTGCAATCTACTGTATAACTCACCCCTTAAGTTATTATATGCCTAAATCCTCCAATTCCCCTTACAACCTCTAATGCACATTACCTTTCAACCTTGTTTTTCACAGATATCAACATGGAACTGGGAAAGTGCCGCCTATGCTGCTGCCAGCATGCGTTGCGCCAATGCCACGCATTTTTAATTATGACGCCATCAGAACGGTACGAATCAGCACGCGCCCATCGCTACTGTGTCAACTGCTTGGCTACATCGCATACCACAGGCGAATGCAACTCCACCGGCAGTTGCCGCCACTGCGGACGAGCTCACCATACCTTGTTGCATCGTCCGTCCGCTCCATCATCGACACGCAACCGGCATGTGACGCCTCCGCCACCGGCCCGTCAGAGGCGCGAGGAACAACGCAGAACGCGACAGCGTACAATTGAACGGCCAGCAGCTCGTGTGTCGAGCCGCAGTGGTAATCAGCGTAATATACGAAAATTGGTGAACCAAGCAAAGGTTACGCTACAAAAACTCCAAGAACTTCTGAACCTGTCAACTCCGCAGGCCGGCCGCCTTGTTGAAGACATGGATGAAAATTTAATCCAATTCGATTAATCTATATATACTTACCTTTAAAACTTACCTGTTAAACTGAATACTAAAATTGTTGAATTTTGTATACTTACCAGTCTAAAAACCCAACTGAGGATCTCTCTTGCCAACAAGTGTTACTTAGGAATAAGTAGGAAATTGAGAAGTAAAGTCCTCTCTCGACAAACAAAGATCACGCTCTATAAGTCTCTCATCATACCAGTCCTGATGTACGGCGCGGAATCATGGACAGTGTCAAGAGAAGATGAGATGGCCCTTGGAGTTCTCCGGAAGATATAGACTTACCTCTACCATTAAATACTTTCCTCCTATTACAGTTACCATTTGTCTCCATACTTACCCTAAATTAACCTTACCGTTGGATTCGACCCATCCTAATGTGCAACTCTTAACCTGGAAAACTACAGCTTTTCTATTTACTTAGCTTTTTTATATGTACATACGTTGGTATGCTCACAGCACAGCTTAGCGGGCGGTCATCGATGGCCGCTTAGTTCAGTTGTCGTTGAGCGCGCGGTTTATTACTTACCTTCCCACCTACTTCCAAATTATACCAAATTAAAGTTTGTTTTAATAAATTACCTATTGTGAACTGATAGTGAAAAACAAAAAATATATTATTAAACTTTATTTTAAAACTTAAAACTAAAACCACTAGTGTTCTGTATTTATTTCCCAAGGAAATAGCGGAAGTGGTGAGTGCCCTTACACCCTCAATAGTGCTAACCTTATACAAGTATGATTATGTGCTGTCAGAATGCCCGGGATTCCGATCAGCACTGTACATTGGCCGTTTAACGGACCAGTTTTCGAAAATTTATAATTATTGCTGTCGGAATGCACACGATTCCGATCAACACTCCACATTGGCCATTTAATGGACCAGTTTTGGAAACGTTGTTATTTCGAGGTGGGAAAAGACGTGTTTCCAATCCCCATTTTTTTCATTTAAAGTTTTTGTTTTGTTTTGAAGATTGGAAAGGACGTGTTTCCAACCCCCATTTTTCCTTATCTAAAGTTTTTGTTTTGTTTTAGAGGTTGGAAAGAACGTGTTTCCAATCCTCCTCAGTAACTTACTATAGGGATTGGAACGAACGCGTTTCCAGTCAGCTCAGTAATTTGCTATCAAGTATGACGAGCCTCACTAGGTGGGTGGAAAGGACATGTTTCCACTCCACCGATGCTGAGTATGTTAGTAGATACAATTAGGAAAATTGCCCTACAAGAACACTGACGGTCATTTGACATAACATGTGATACTCATTACTGGCCATCTAATTGTCAGCACTCCATACAAACTTTTGATCACACATTCAAGAAGGTTTGCAAAATGCTGGCTAAACAACTGTGTACGTGTGAGCTTTTGTTTCACTCTAACACAACAAAAACGCGTATCGCGCTGTACTACTCACTCCCACACGATTTATTTGATCATTGCTGCTCATAATATTGCCATCACTGACCTTTATCATTTACTGTCCAAAATGATACGCTAATGTTTGTACCAGCGCTGACCATAATAATGTCACAGCTGACCATTTTAAATATCTGCTAAAAATAACATACACTAGTACTGTTTTTTATAATAGACACATTTATATATATTCTTTTTTTTTTTGTTTTTCAATTAACAACTTAAAACTATTTGCACATTTCTTTTTTTTTTAAATAACATTTGGATAACTAAATCTAAATACTTGAATATTTAAACATTAGCAAAATTAGAATTGATACAAAATATATGGAAAAAAACCGTACATTTCAAAACTCACAGTTATTGTCGTTAGCAGCGATTTTGTAAAATTTTGTATAGAAAATCATGTTAAAAAGTATAATCATGTTACGAAGTATAATTAAGCCTTTATGAAACGAATTTCGTTAAAAACAAATAACAGAAACCTGGTGCAGGTCTCGTAAGAACTAAAATACTGACTTCGGTGTCAAAACAAAAAAATTAACCTTAAAAATCAATCAACTTAAGAAAATAAAAATCATACGACAATGCATCATAAAGACAGAAACCTGGTGCAGGTCTTGTAAGAACTAAAATACTGACTTCGGTGTCAAAACAAAAAAAAAAACCTTAAAACTAACTTAATTTGGCTTAAAAAAATAAAAATGATGTGACAATACATCATAAAAACAGATGCAGGTCTTCCAAGAACTAAACTACTGACTTCGGTGTCAAAAGAAAAAAATTAACCTTAAAAACTTAACAACTTAAAAAAATAAAAATCATATGAAAATGCATTCATGATTATGCCAAAGGATAATGAATTGCACAAATCCGTTCAAAAACTAATTACCATTTGCACTATGTTTTTTTTTTAAATATATTTTTGCTGATTGGTGCGGCGGTGACTTTTGTATATTGCATTCCGCATGTCTTTTTCAAAGTACACCGAACCTTGCTCAAACACACCTAGAAAATGAAATGTTTAAAAAATGTGTTTACTAACCACTTACATTTTAAGTACCTCGTAACACTGGATCAACCAGAGTCAAACTTCTAAGCGCTCTTTTGTCTCCTCTCCCATCCCAATTGAAGGAACTCAACAAGGAGTCAGTAAAAACGTACTTCAGTATGCTGTCCACGTCTGTCGACGCCCCTTTCAGCTTTTGTATATACGTAGTCTTCTAACACCCATCTCTCTTTGGTCCAATCCTATTGAAACTGCTAGTTTCCTTGGACTCCCGTTAGAAGATATTGATGACAATTAGGTTAAGGAAAAATACGCGTTGGGCAGGACTACACATCGTTACAACAACAACAACAACGTAGTCTAGAAAATAAGAAAAAGTAACAATACTTAATTTACTGTATATAATGTTTAGAGTCAAGTATTTCTTACCATCGCTTGATTGAATTCGGGAGTGGCTAAATTGTTTTCGACCTCCAATACCGATTCAATAGAATCTAGAGGTAGGATACTTGCGATTTCGTCCAGCGTGCTGTCCCTTATCTCCCCAGTCATAAGACATATCGATTGCTCGACGTGCTTGATAGCTACTTTGCACTCACGAAGGAGTGAATTCTGGGCCAATATTTCCGATTTTTGGACTGACTTTAAAAGAACTCTAATTAAAAAATGGTTCTATAATTTCATTATGTTAGCACTTACATTTTGATCGTGCGCCTCCAAGTTATTGACAATAAGGATTTGGTTTGTTGTTACCTCGCCAATGGCAGTCATTATTAATGGTAGTTTTTCAAGCAATGTAGTTTGCTGCAATAAAAAATCATCAATCAAAAAATCAGTTTATATGGTAGCTCGTCTAACCTAGGGTCTCTCCCTTAATTTTAGCTAATTTATTAGCAGTTTACACCTACACTAGACAATTACCTAGGAAATTTCCAATAGGGATGTTGATTGACAAAAATATAAACAATAACTTAAGTTGAATTCAACAAAAATCTACGATTATTTCGTTTATTCGATTTTGGCCCAGTTTATCAGTGCAGGTTTAAACCACAGTGCGAGTTTAAGCTTAGTTTAAACGGTCAATCTGTATGGGATAAACTAGTCAACTTTGTAGTTTAAAATTGCACTGAAAAACTGGGCATTTAACACCATCAGCTGGAAGTAGTCCAGAGGTCGAATGAGAATCATACATCAACCATAAAAAGCCCTAAATTGGAAACTCAAACAGAAGTAATACGGGTTGGGGTCAAAATTCTGCTTTTTTGGAAATTCTGCATTCATAATTCCGGAAGTCGAAACACCGGAAATCAAAATTATGGAAGTCAATATTCTGGAATCCTAAATTCTGGATAACGAAATTCTAAATTGCAAAATTCTGGAAACCAAAATTCTGAAATTCAAAATTCTGTAATTAATGATTAGAAATGCGTGTTGATAACAAAAAAAGTGCGCACTTTTTTTGTTATCAACACGCATTTTTATACCTTTCATGAATATGAAATGGTATTAAAACTTTGGTCCGATGTTTGTAAGTATGAGAAGAAGAAGAGATAGACCCATCAATAAGTATACCGAAATGATCAGGATGACGAGATGAGTTGATTTAGCCATGTCCGTCTGTCCGTCTGTCTTTCTGTCTGTCTGTCTGTCTGTTTGAACGCAAACTAGTCGCTCAGTTTTTGAGATATTTGGCTGAAATTTTTTATGCGGCCACCATTTTCCAATATAGGAATCATTTGTCGGAACCAGCAAGATCGGACCGATATTACATAGAGCTCCCATACAATCGATTGTTCCGATAAACAGCTTTTGGGCTATAACTCCTGTAATTAAAGAGGTAGGAACGTGAAATTTTGTAAGTATTGCTATTTTTGTATGCGAAATATCGATGTTGAAAATCATTGAGATGGGATGAATATTTCACTTAGCTCCCATACAATCGATTATTTCGATAAACGGATTTTGGGCTATAACTCCTGTAATTAAACACGTAGGAACGTGAAATTTTGGAGGTATCGCTACTTTTATATGTGAAATATCGATGTTGAAAATCATCGAGATGGGATAAATATTTCCCATACAATCGATTGTTCCGATAAACGGATTTTGGTAGATAACTCCTGTAATTATATAGGTAGGAACGTTAAATTTCGTAACTAATGCTATTTTAGAATGTGGAATGTCGATGTTAAAAAATCAATGAGATTGGATCAATATAACAGATCGCCCGCATATAATCGACAGTTCCGATAGTTTCGGTATGAGCTTAAGTTAAATTCACACAGGCTGTACTGGGATCAAACAGTGAAAATCGTGACGCTTATTCATGAAAGGTATTTAGCCTTCGTCACAGCCGAAGACAGCTTTCCTTACTTGTTAATCATTAATTACAGAATTTTGCCTTTAACATTGAACTGGACTTATTCTGAAGGAATTAAAAACAAATGTACCGTGCGTATTGACACACAATTTCACGGCTGTGAAATGTTATACAATGCTCGTTTTGCTTAAAGCTAAGCTAGACAAAACAATTTCCCAACTGTATTTGAGAAACTGTCTGGGATTATAGTGAATGGATTTGAGAAATGGGCAAATGAATTTCTAAAAAGCTTAGAAATATTCTCAGTTGAAGTAGAAAGTTTTTAGTGCATATATTTTTAAGCATTTCTCAAATACAGTTAGGTACTCTTTCCCATAGATATTCGCAAACTTACTGTGTTCTCTACCGCGCTCATCCGTTTTGTAAGCTCTGCTTGCGTATCCAAAATTTCCCTCAGCATACGCATTGTTTCTGAAATAAAATAAGGGATATATTTTAATTGTCACAAAAAAAAAAATAAAAAAAAATACCGTCATTGTGTTGTGGTTGTTGGTTCATCGTCACTAATTGATCTGGTTGATGCTTGTGCTGATTATTGTCTATATAATCACCTCCTTGCTTGGGTGCGAATTGTTGTGCCTGCTGCTGTTGCATCGAATAGTTTGGCTCTTTTGCCATCACAATATTTTGTTGGCTCGTTACCTTTGCCTGATAATCGTTTCTTTGGAAATTAGATGCCTTAAATCGGCGTTTCTTAATGAATGAAGAGGCTAGGAAAAAAATGATTAAAATTACAATAAATAATAATAAGTTGTTTTATTCAAAAAAAGTAAACTCACCATTTTCCGGCTGGCTGTCCTCCACAATGACCTCATCGAAATTAAAAGATCCGTCGAGGCTCATGTAATAAAAAGGAGTACTATATTAATGGTGAACATGCAGTCGTTACCTTAACTCACAAAGGCCTTAACTGACAAAAAACAGTTCTACTAAAGGAGAACGCTTTAAAATGTGTAATGAGGGTGTACATTAATATATTTCTAAAGAAAATTAAAAGAATTTCGACTGTACTTTACTTACTTTGGAAAAAAGTCAAAATTAATTGTTTAGAAAGTACATCCATATCATACTAAAATACAAAAAATGTGAAAATCGCATATTCGAAAAATATGTCAGTTAGGGCCTTTGTGGATTAAGAGCCCATGTTAGAATCATAACCAAATTTTCCTCAACGACTATTGTTATAGATGTGACAATAGTCATATTTTGGTGACCTAGAGTGATTTTTTATTATATAGAAGATATTATTTAGGCAGAATGTGTGGGTTGATGCTCAAAATCATGAAATAAATGATGTAATAGGGGAATTAGTAGAAAATTTTGGTCAAAGGGGATGCAGAAGTATTTATAATCAATATCTTCAATAATAATTTCGACATTATCAGTACTTAAATTACTAGCAACAACTATTTCCAGAAAATGTGCAGACTCTAGTGGTTCAGTGAAGTAGTTTTGTGTTCTTTGAAACACATTACAAACAATTTTTTCTGAATTAGAAGATTTTAAGACATTCACAACTTGTATGGGTCCGAATTTTTGACAAAAAAAAAAGCAGTCCTTTATCTTGCGATGATTTATAATAAAGGATCCCATTTTTGAGGAGTTTTCAAAAGTTGCATTAAATCCCTGCGTTTCATCTAGCCTTAGGAATAGCTGCTGAAGAATACAGTTACCTTTGTTAACCAGTTTCTTAAGGTATTGCATAAAATTTTCGAATTTGTATGCTGAGAACGAATCGAGTGGGCCAAATTGCTTAACACAATCTGCCAAATGAAGCAAACCGTGGACATTGAAACTTATTAGCTCATTCCCATATATACTTCCACCCCAGAATTCCGTAAGCTGTCTCTAGTCACTAATAGAGACAATAGTCACTAATAGAGACATTTTGTGTTCCAATTCCATCTCGTCCATATCAAACCTCAAACGACAAATCTCAATTTTTGTGACTTGAGATGAGACAAAATTACAGAATTCGGGGCCAAAATAATTATCAAAGTCACATAAAAGCTCTTGTGCAACATCGGGTTGTACTAGACATGAATTTTCACTTGACAACAACCTTATGGCGCAATGCAATAAAAGGAAATGGTAGTATAAATCGCTTTCTAAACAATCTTTTAAAAGAAAAATTCCTGTGTATAACAAAAATTGTCTAAACTCAGTCGATTTCCAATGGTTGAGATCGCTCAACTTTCTGGATACACGTCCAAACTCAGAAGGAAAGAACTGAGCAACATACCCTATTTTCTCGTTCACGCATTCGACATTAATTTTTTTCAAAATAAGTTTCAGCAGCTTTTTAGTAACTCCCAAATCTACCAGATGCATACAGTCAAGGGGGAATTGGGAGACCATACCAAAGCCAGTTTCTTCCAAAATACTCTTTTTGTCTTTAAATTCAGGAATATGGTG
The DNA here is from genome assembly GCA_964058755.1 of Campiglossa producta. Taxonomy (NCBI): domain Eukaryota; kingdom Metazoa; phylum Arthropoda; class Insecta; order Diptera; family Tephritidae; genus Campiglossa; species Campiglossa producta. Next base: position 108,773,219 of record CAXKVI010000001.1, on the reverse strand, counting down.
GGAGACATCATATCGTAAGTCAAAAGTTATATCTGATCTTGGAGGCCCAACTTCTTTTGAATAAGACACTCTGTGCTTCTCGTACAGACCGATTTCGCTACATTTCGAGCAACCACATTTGCTAGTATGTCCCATAACACCCGTAACGAACGCTCTAGCAGGGGAGTCGCAAGAAAACAAGCGTAGGTCGAATTTTTTCGTGATTTGAGTTGGGCCAACTTTAATTCCCTGTTCTCTCAACATTTTAACTTCGAAGCAGAAATCTTCCATAAAGGCGTTAAGGCTTTCAGGTTTTTTGTAACCAGAAAAACAGGCAATCAGAAACGGACGGATATTGGGAAAATGAGAGAGTGCGCCAAGAATAGGCCATAAAACTTGGGTTGAACTATTAAAGGGGCTTAAACCATCAATTCCTATGTCAATTTGGACTTCATCGAGTTGTTCAAGATTGGTAAAGGGGTAATTAAGAAAATATCTCTGTATCCCGATATACAAAAATTCGCCATTTGGAATATGCTTAATAGCTACCGTTCCCCTACTGGTATGCATTAAAGCTTTCACCGAAAGGGGTAATCCTTTTACCTTCATTCTGTTCAAAGTTTTTAGTAAATCTTGAACTAAACATTGGGTCTCGTTATTCCGAATGGCCCATCCCCTCATTTCGTCAGAATTGTTAACATGATAGTATGATAGCTTCTCAAGAGCGGGATAGTACTTTCCTGTGGAAAACTTATACAAGGAACACCTTTTTCGATTGGTAACACATTTTCAGATTCATTTGCACAACATACAACGCCTGTAGAAGATGCTCCTTCTTCGATCGTAAACACATTTTCAAAATTTAGAAAACTTATAGAAGGTGCACCTTCTTCGATTGGTAACACATTTTCAAATGCATTTGCAAAACAAACTACAACGCCTGTAGAAGATGCACCTTCTTCGATAGGAAAAACACTTTCAAAATTTAGAGCTCTGGAATCAACTTCTTCAACTGCTCCATAAGGTGAGCCACTTGCAGGAGGGAATTCCTCAAAGATCGGAAATTCAAAACTTTCGGTTGCAGAAGCAATTTCTCCGGCTGGAAATGCAACTGCATCCACTTTTAAAACATTTTCCGCGTCATGTTTTTGGGTGCGCCCCACACATTCTCCCAACTTTATATATTTTTTCACTCTAGATTCAAAAATCGCTTCTTCTTTCTTAATTAAACTTTGATGTTTTCTTTTGTTCATTTTAAAGTACTTATCTCCAATTAAAAGTGTTAAAATATCCGCTTAAATCTTTTTGAATTATTCACTAGTCAGTTTTTAGAGTTGAATGCGCGGCGTTTAAAAGTTTCGCGGAATTGTGAAAATGCACCACTGGTTATTATCATTTGATTGTCAAATGACAGTCAGTAATGCCAGGCGTCCTCTAGTTGTCAGTATTTTGGTCACTATATAACCAACACTGATATTTAAGGTGTGAGTGTGTTAGTGAAAAATATCAGCGTTTCTTGTAGGGTGAGTCTGTTTAAATAGTTTTCAGAGTTTTATAGTTGCGCCGTCAACCAGGTTTACCGCAAAAGTAGGAATGCTCTCATTCAATTTCGTAGTACGGTTGTTACTGCGATGCATGGATATATGTGCACTCCGCGAGTGTCCGATCATGAAAAAGAAGAACATATTAGTAAGAAAATTATCTTATTGGGAGCGATTTGCAGTGTGCCATCAAGCACTTTTTGAACTTATTAAAATCTGTAATTCCTTTATATGACTGGGTGTTCATTAAAAGATTTCAGACCTTTATAAAATGTATTTTGCTTGTCCAGTTCTGTTCTAAAGCGCGGTAACCTAAAATTATCACTTTCTCTGGTTACTTTCTGATATTTTGATATCACGCGTAAACTAATCAACCGATTTCAAAAAATTTTATATCGTTAGAAAGGTATTAAAATCACCTTTTGAAAACATATACTGTAAAGATTCTGTGTTACCCTAAAAAAAATTAAATTTTTTTCAAACTGGAAAACACTTCAAAGACCAAGCGATTTAAAAAAAAAAATTGGTTTAGAAAGGTCTATTTGATATATATAACATATCTGAAAACTAAAACCCGGTTTTTATTCTTTTTGTTTTTAATTTATTTAAGTAAATGCATCTCTTGGTTACTTTCTGATATTTTGATATCACGCTCAAACTAATGAACCGTTTCTAAAGATGTTTATACTGTTAGAAAGGTATTTAAATCAGCTTTTGAAAAAATACACTGTAAACAATTGTTTATTCCAGTGGGGTGCACCCCAGCTAACATCAAAACAACGGCTCGAATACTTCACGTACAAGGAAAAGGTCGGCGGCTCAATGTACTTGAGAATATGGAGATATACAAGTTAAAAACATTTGACGGCAGGATAATAAACGACGAAATATTTGAACCCTTAAAACTTGTTGAAGACATGAGTTCCTGAAAAATATCCAAAACTTATACATTTTTTTTATACTTACCATTTATCTCGAAAGGAACACCCTTTACTCACCCGTTGCAGCCACCCGAAAAAGGAACCCTGTACTTCTAAAATCCTGAGCTACTTACCTAAGCCACTGGAATGAGAAAATAACATACATACACATATACTTATCCAATATATTAGCTAGCCGGTAGAATTTAATTCTAAAAGAGAAAAAAAAACTATTGCTGAGAAGAAACTCGATTCTTGAAATTAAAGCAATAAATTCAATTAATTCTTAATTAAACATATGTACATAAAAAAGTTAACGCGATTTCTCATTTCCCGCGATTTTCTAAAAGCACATACAAAAAACTAAAAGTGTTGGTGTAAATAAACAAAAAACATACAAACAAAATAAAATACATAAAAGTCGCAAGCAGCATACCTGCAAACAGTGACAATTAGCAACACAAAATCTACCATCAACAACAACAACAAAAGGCATCTCAACAAACAACAAAATAGACGAAATTAAACCGTTTCCCTGCAGAAAAACACCAACAGATAGCAGAAAAACGTACGGAAGAGAGCACACAAGAAAAAACAAAGAAGTGGTTTGTATGACGCCACTACAAAGTAAGTCCATCCACTCATTTTTATATTAAAAACCAGCCAGTTAAAATATATGTACACAGTAATACGTAGCAAACCCTTGAACCGGTGAAATTAATACTCTCAATTCCCATTTACCTACGTATTTTCAAAACTCGCAAACACAAAAAAAGTGATAAATACCGGTTATATTAATATCAAAGGAACTTTGTGGACTAATATACAACTACTCTCGAACTCATTCCAATAGGAACAATCACCTAAAGTACTCCAAGGTGCTTACGGAAAATCACCGCTACCCATTTAAGTGCCTTTACATATTTATATCACCATACTCCTTGATCATTGTGCTCTTTAATCATTTGCTTACCTCTCAACTGTCATTCCAATAGGCAAACACAGTTAGTGTGCACATACCCACGCTCGTATATACACCAACCTGAGTACAGTGCGGAACAAATTGATAGCACGACTCAACAGTGCGCAAAATAATATTAATAGAAAAGAAATAATCGGAGATAATAATAAAAAATCCCATCAGCTGAATACAAGCTAAATAAACAAGGTCCTAATATACAAATAACATACATTAGTATATTATAAAGAGAAGTTACAAAGGGGCCACTCACCCCCTACAAATAATCTCCAATAGAACCCCGTTTATAATTAATAAATTAATTTAACTTCAAAACACGTCAAAAGGAGCACTTGTCAAATATATTGACCCTCTCAAAATTATTACCGGGCAATTGTTCATATACTCCCTCTCAATACCTGCACTTTATTACTCTTAGGCGCTGGAACAGTACAGTTCACGGCAAATAAATAGCACCATTCCCAAATACAGTGTGCGTCAATAAAATAGCAACAAAATATTCAATTATATAATACTAAATAAAGACCTTGTTAAAAAAAATTTAATAAATTTAAATTAAAGAAATAAGTAAAATAAAACCAAAGCCCATACGCACCCAGTAATAAATAACCCAAAAAGAGCTCTTAACACACAATGGCGGAGGATAAGCAGGAGAAGACCCCATCACTCCAAGCTTCGCAAGGACCAAGGACAAGGTCGAAATCCCAGGCCGAGGAAGAAGAATGCGCTTATTTGCAAAAAAAACTCTTTTACGAAGTTTCAAGGCTGGAGAAATACTGCAAAAAATTTTGGAGTCTAAATGAAACTGATCACACGCAATCCAGTCTTAAAACATACTCGGATCAACTCAATCAGTATATGGCTTTGGTGGATACAGCGAATGAAAATCTCCAGATGAGCAGCATCGAAGAAAACTCCCGAGCAACGAGCGAAGTGAAGTACGATGCCGCATACGATACTGGACTGAATACTAAGCTACGAATGAACGAGCTCCTCAGCAGACTCCAGCCGATCCCACCAGCAGCAGGTACAAATGACCCAATTCAAACAGTGTTCCTCCCCCCTCCCAATTATTCAAATTATTTAAAAGTGCCGGCGTGTGATACAGAAGTCTTCTACGGAAGCTATGAAGACCGGCCATCGTTTAGGGACATGTTCACAGCGGTATATATAAGTCATCCCAAACTCTCCCCCGCTCAAAAACTCTACCACGTAAGGTAAAAAACCCGAGGAAAAGGCGCACTTCTCATAAAGAATTACCCTATAAATGACCAAAGCTTTGAACTCGCGTGGAGCGCATTAAAGTGTCGATATGAAAATCGAAGAATACTGGTCGACAGTCAACTCAAAACACTTTTTAACATACAACCCGTCACCAGTGAGAACGGAGAACGGATAGAAAATGTGCAAACGACCATAAATAACTGCCTCTCCACCCTGAGAGCAAATGGCGTATCCACAGATAATTGGGACCCGATGCTGGTATATCTCTGTTCCTCGAAACTCCCTGACGAGACCCTAGCGTTATGGGAGCAATCATTGAACTCCCGCAAAGAACTACCCCTCTGGTCCGAATTGGATCAGTTCCTGACCACTCGTTATGAGGTGGTCGAACGCCTCACTACATATAGGCCGAATAAATCAAAGCCAAATCAACCCAATTTCACTACGCGCTCATCTACCCCTTCCAATCACTCATTCCAGCCGAGGGACAAATCCCACTCCTTCCACACTGACCCAAATAGGCAGGCGTCATGCAAATTATGCAACAGCAATCATTCCCTGATGAATTGCGTTAAATTTAAAGAACTCTCAGTTCAAGATAGAAATAAGTTCGTTCGCGAGAAAAAATATTGCTTAAACTGCTTAGCTTACTCCGACTTAGAAAGACAATGTGGTAGCAATTTTACTTGTGTTTACTACCAAAAACGTCATCACTCGCTTCTCCAATACCCAACGAACGAGCAAAACAACTCGAAACCCCATAAAAATCTAGTCACATCTCACGTGACACTCGACGAAGAAGGACCATGTACCTCAACACAGGCCGCAGCGTTAAAAACCCTCAGCTCATCTCAAAACAATATTGAAAATGTACACTCACACTTCTCTAGCAGTAGAGAGCGTACCTTGCTCCCAACAGCAAACGTCACGGTCTTAGGTTAGGTTAGGTTCAAGTGGCTGCCGCAGAGGCACACTTAGGCCAGTTTTGAAAGGCCCGTTGTGATACCACCAACACAAGGAAAGTCAGTCCCGGGACCCAGCCATATGGAAAATCCCTGAGTTGTTGGGATTTTCCACATAGCAGAATCCCGGGACTGACACTCCTAAACCGACACCGTTACTCCTCCTCGAACCACTTAGATGACTTTATGAAGCCCATCAAGTCCTTTATGTCCAGTTCCGCGATCTGGCTTGGGCTATCCAGGAACGGAACTCCAAAAAGCGCGTTCTCGCGCCGCTTAAAGCCGGACAGTTGCAGATGAGGTGATCCACTGTTTCCTCCTCCTCATCATCTTTGCAACTCCTGCAGCATCGTCGGTAGGGCACACCTAGCCTTTCTGCATGCCTACCAATGAGGCAGTGACCGGTTAATACCCCTATCAATATGCAGATTTCCCTCCTAGTTAGGGCATAAATGCGTCTAGACCTTTTAAGATCCCATTTTGGCCAGGTTTGTTTCGATATGCGACACCCTGGGGATTGCAGCCATCTTTCGTTGGCTTGACGGAGTGTGTGCTCCTTCAGCATTAGTTTGCATGTGGCAAACGGCATACCTAAGCGCTCTTTATCCTGAAGAACCTGCTTGGTCGTGCCCTGCCTGGCAAGCTCGTCTGCCTTACAGTTTCCCTCAATGTCCCTATGTCCCGGGACCCATATGAGGTTTACGCGGTTCTGTTGGGCCATCTTCTGAAGAGATCGACGACAGCTGAGCGTCAGTTCAGAGTTGAACGTGTATGAGCCAAGGGATTTGATGGCCGCTTGGCTATCGCTGAAAATAGCGATATCTTCTCCGATAACACGTTTGCTTAACCAGGCCGCGGCGTCCAGGATTGCCGAGACTTCCGCCTGGAAGACGCTACAATGATCAGGTAGTCTGAAGGAGAGCTCAAGGTCCAAATCCCTTGAATAAACGCCTCCTCCAACTCTGCCGTCCAACTTCGAGCCGTCGGTGTATATGGAAGTGCCACCATTTGTTTCGGGACACCAATCCGTCCTCTCCCAGTCTTCTCTGCTGGGAATGTTTATTTTGAAACAGCTATCCCCGACTGTAGTAGTCGCACAACGATCTGTGCTTAGAGGGAGAAAGCTGTAAGATTCCAGAATACTGGAGTGTCCAATAGTACCCGCAGCCCAACTGGAGGTTTCTCTTAGGCGCAGAGCTGATGCCGCCGCTGACCGAAACCCTTCCAGATCAAGTGGCAAAATGTCCAGAATGACCTGGAGGGCTTCTTTGGGCGTTGTCCTTAGCGCACCGCTTATACAGATCATATTGGATCTATGGACTTTCCGCAACAGATTCAGGTATGTTGCCTTGCTCAGCGCAGGCCACCATACGACGACTCCATAGAGCATGATTGGGCGAATGATGGCCGTGTAGATCCAACTGCATACTCTAGGGCGCGTGCCATCTAGTTCTGGTAGGCTTAGTGGCGGTATTTTGTACCGGTTGGTGAAGAGGACAAGTTCCACCTTCCCTGGGTTGATACTAAGTCCGCAGCGAGAGGACCACGTCGAAACTTCTCGCAGTGCTACTTGCATCAGGTCACACAGAGTTTGTGGGAACTTGCCTCTGAATGCAATAGCTAAATCGTCTGCGTATGCCACTATCTTCCCGCCCCCCCAGCTTGTGTCACGTAGCAACGAGTTGACTGTGAGGTTCCATAAAAGCGGGGAAAGAACACCACCCTGGGGTGTTCCCCTTGTGACATAGCGTGATAACTCAACCGTACCAAGTGAAGAAGCTATTTTCCTTCCCATTAAAAGTTGGTCAATTAAACCAGTTAGAGGTCTATCTACGCCCAGATTAGTTAGAGCGGAGTTGATAGCCTCCGGGCTTATATTGTTGAAAGCCCCCTCAATGTCTAGGAGGGCCACGAGACAGTAGTCCTTTTCACACAGTGATTTCTCAATGACAGACACTAGGCTGTGCAGAGCGGTTTCTGTTGATTTACCCTTGGTGTATGCATGCTGATAGCTAGAGATAAGGTTGCTATCAATAGTCGTTAAGAGGTAGTCGCTTAATATCCTCTCAAAGGTTTTTAGTACAAAGGACGAGAGACTGATCGGTCTGTAGTCTTTTGGCTCGTAGTGGGATGCCTTCCCCGCCTTAGGGATAAACACTACCGTGGCGCTTCTCCAGGAGCCCGGAATGTGGTTGAGAGCCAGGCAGGCTGTGAAGAGAAATACCAGCCATTTAGCTGATGTCTCCAACGTGTTTATAAGCTGCGCGGGGATAATCCCGTCCGGCCCGGCAGCCTTATACGGTTCAAAGCTCTTAACTGCCCACCTTACTCTTTCCTCAGTGATGGGTATATTTACTGCCAGGTTTGTTGCAGGTGCTAGTGGTGCATCATGCAGATTCCCCGGAAAATGTGTATTCAAGAGCAGCTCAAGGGTTTCCTCTTCCGTGCTGGTCCAGGATCCGTCAGGCTTTCGCAAATAGCTGATGGTTGTTTGACTTTTCGAGAGGACTCGTCTAAGTCTCGCTGTGTCGTCGACCTTTTCGACGCCAGTGCAGAAATTTCTCCACGAGGTTCTCTTCGCCTGTCTCAGAGCTTTTTTGTAGGCCCTTAGTTTAGCTTTATATTCGTGCCAATGAGGCTCAGAGCCGAAGCTCTTGGCCTTGTTAAATTGTTTCCGGCATGATATTCGGAGCGAGTCCAAATCGTAGGACCACCAATGTGGCCTGTGTTTACCGCGTGGTTTTGGCACTGGACAAGCCTGTCCTAGAGCATTTGAGAGCGCCGATGCAAATGTAGTAACAAGATCCTCCAGCTCCTCTACTGTTGAGGGGGCTTGTGAGGGCAGTACTGGTAGGTCTCTGTCTAATATTTCATTGTGTAACTGCCAATCAGTGTTACGTGGATTGCGCTTCATGATTGGTTGCTCTACAATAAAGTCTAAAACCATTTCTATGTAACGGTGGTCGGAGAAAGAATGTTCTTCCAGAACCCGCCATTTTCTGATCCACTCATAAGCGCCTTCACTACAGATAGTGAGGTCTATGACCTCCCTGCGGGTCTTAGTGATAAAAGTAGGCTCATTACCCACGTTGCAAATCACCAGGTTGGTTGTTAAGAGGTCGGAGCTCCCCCATTGGACATGGTGAGCATTAGCGTCCGCTCCAATAATAAGATTACCCGTGCAGAAATTTGACACCAGGTCTTTCACCTCCGTTTGTGGTGGGGGTTCTTCGGCGTCGTAGGGCATATAGACCGACGCCACCGTCAGGCGGGTGCTGTCGACCGTTAGACTGATAGCGGTAATATCACCATTGGTGTAGTTAGGTAGGAGAAAGGAGTTCAACTCAGACTTGACCAAAATACACGTTCTGACTTTGCTCTCCTCGCTGGCTTGAATGAGCTTGAAGCCCTTAGTCCCCAATCCGCAGATTCTCGAGCTATTGACCCAGGGTTCTTGGATGAGGACCACATCCACGTCGCCTTTAGAAAGACGACTACTTAAAGCAGCCGAAGCTACTTTAGATTTGTGCAGATTAATCTGAAGCACCACCAACATGAGAGCGCACAGACTTCCCTGCCGTCCCAATATCGTCGAGGTTTGCCCCATCCCGGAGGTTGCCTATCAACGACGAGTTGTTCCGATTAACTGCCCGATATGGCGTTGCAGGAGTCTTGCTGTCTGTAGCGTTAGATGTTAATCGGTCTGCGTTGGCTGCTACCACCGTGACGTCGAGGGCTTCCTCGTCCTGTAGGCTGTCCTCCATCTCCGAGTTGTTCACAGCACTATCGCCAAGGGACGTGGCGGATAACATGCTTTCCGCATCGGAATCCTCCGCTTCCTCTTCTGGTAATTCGTTTTCCGGTTCCCCCGGAGCAGCCGAGAAGGCAGCGCGATGAGCATCAGCACGATATACGTGGATAACGATCTGGCCTACGCTGTAGTGTACTAGGCCATTGCACCTTTTGAGGGGCTCGATTGACTCTTTATTCATGGTGAACACCACCTGTCTGTCGGGCCCTACCGCATCCCCGACCAGATTGACACTCCAGTCATGCGTTGGCAGGGACGGATTCATTAGCCGTAGCATCCCGAGAATTCTCTCGGGTTCGTCAGGGATGGCCGGAATCCACGCCCTTGCCCTTGGACGAGCTGGAATGTCCTTCCAGTCGACGACCTCTATCTTTGCGCCCTTGTAGACTTCACCCAGCTTAGCAGCTGCTGCCTTGTACAGTGCTACGGTTTTTGCATCCTCGCATGCGAGTAATTTAATCTGACCCTGGTGCCAACCCGCATCCGTTACTCGCGCCGAACTACCCGGAAACTCTGGAGCAACATTGAGAAGAATGTTGCCGAGTTCATTTCGCACGTAACGCCACCGGTCCTTAGGGATGGCCAGGCGGTCATTGCCTCGGTCAAGGACGCCTATAAGGATCCTGTCCTTGGTTACCTCAGCAAAGCTTAGTTTGCCCGCTCCAGGGGTATTCTGATGCCGCTTGGGAGGGGGATTCAACTCCAGGTCCGATCTCTGGCGCTTGAAAGGGTTAACTTTTAACCTCTTTGGCATGTAAGAATTTTGGAACTCCGGTATCACAGCTTTCGCTAGCTCTACCGATTTACTGGAATTCGGCGACAGCGATTCCTGCGGTACCCCTTCATACCACTTCAGGATCTTTGCAGCCAATCTTTTCTCGTGGTATGTGAAGCGGCGGGGAGATGTCTCCTGGGAGTGCGGACCCGTAGTTGCCATCGCGGTCGCTCTCCTTGCCGAAATCTCAGTTGCAGCTTCCTTCTCCTTCGAAACTCCGAGGCCAGGTCGTGAGACCGCTGCCACAGACGTAAAGATACTGGTTTTCATATCAGCGGTTGATGGGAGTTTAGCATCTGCCGTTGTCCGCTTAGTTGCGTTGGCAACCGCACTGGTGCTAGCTCCCATCAAGTCAATCTTAGTCGATAGAGGGTTGGTTGACCGACTCGTAGTTGCCATCGCTGTCGATCCCCCCCTTGATTGTGGAACGGAGGTTGTCCTCCGGCGTTGTTGTTGCTTTCTCGCCTGTTCCTCCATAGCTCTCCTTTGCTGAGGAGTGAAATTCGGCGTTGTTTGTTTTTTAGGTTTATCGTTTTTATTTGGATAATTTGAGTTCATCTTGTTCGTACGACCCATCGCCGGACACGGCCAGCTTAGGGTCAAGGGAAGAGTAGGGGAAAATGTGTCGTCCGCCGCGGCAGAGCCCCGTACCGCGGTAAGGCCATGCTTACTCTCTGAGGCGACCCGGTATCAGAGAGGTTCCGTTCAAATACAGCCACGATTTGCCTCCCGGCTGCAAACGTCCAATGGGCACGGTTTCGCATAACACCCTGGATTGGGAGGGGGAAGATCTTTGTCGTCGCGCCAGAGAGGCTAGGCTGCTCTCGTGATGAAGTGCCGTACGGAGCTATGATCACAAGGGCAGCGTAGCCCTGTGGCTATCGACTTAAGCCCTCGTACCGCGGCAAGGTATCCACCCTTCACGAGGGACGTCACGGTCTTACATAAAGGTGAAACTAATCTACTACAGGCCCTCATAGACCAAGGATCCCAAAAATCCTTTGTAACCTCTAGTGTACAAAAGTTACTCGGCCTACCCACAACAAAAATAAATTACGATATACTCGGAATGGGCGGAAGAACAGTCCAAAAGGCAAATAAAATATGCTCTCTAACCATATGCTCCCCGGACCTCAGCACAAAAATAGCAACTCACGCGATAATATTACCACAACTCACACAATTTCTCCCATCTTTCAAGGTATCTAACCTTGATCTCAAAGCATATGCGTCACTACCTCTAGCCGATCCTAATTGCTTCTCCCCAGCCAAAATAGATATGGTGATTGGTAGCGATATAATCCCAAAAATTCTGTTGCCAGGTCTTAAAAATAACGTAGCCGGAAACCTTTTAGCTCAAAACTCCATACTTGGATGGATCTTAAGTGGACCAGTGGTGGAGCAAGTTTCAACGTTCTCAGCCCAGGTAGTAGAAACTCCAGATGACTCTCTAGGTGATCTTCTCAAGAAATTCTGGGAAAAAGAAGAAGTGCCATCGACTCCTACTCAAACGGACGATGACGCGTTTTGCGAACACCTCTACAAGAACACTACTGTTCGCAGGGAGGAAGATACGTAGTAAAACTCCCTTTTAAACCCGAATTTCCCCACTCAATGGCTTTAGGGCACTGGAGACCCGCAGCGCAGCAGCAATATCTCAGCATCGAGCGAAATATTGAAAAAAGGCCAGAACTAAAAACCACATACTATCAGGTTTTTGAAGAATACCTAACCCTGGACCACATGGAAACCGCAAATTCCCGAGAAATCATAAGTGATGGTAAATACCTCTCCTTTTACCTCCCACATCATGCCGTGATTAAACCCGACAGTAAAACCACTAAAGTGCGCGTGGTTTTCAATGCCTCCAAACTCTCGCACTCAGGCCTCTCACTCAACGACGTACTATACACGGGACCCACTCTCCAAAACGACCTAATGGCCGTTATACTAAAATGGCGTTTGTATAGATATGTCTTCAATGGCGACATCGAAAAAATGTATCGCCAAATATACGGCCACGAAGAAGATCAAGATTTCCAAAGAATATTATTCCGCAGATCCCCCGAAAGGCCAATAGAAGACTTTAAACTCAAAACAGTTACCTTTGGCGTAAACTGTGCGCCTTACTTAGCCATAAGAACCCTTCATTAGTTGGCCCAAGACTCAGAACAAAAATACCCAAAAATTTCCAAATTATAGTCAATGAAACATATGTGGACGACATTCTCTCAGGCGGACATGATGTAATTTCAGTCCGCGAATCGATATTCCAGACTATCCATGTCCTCACGTCAGCAGGATTTCCCTTGAAAAAGATAACGGCAAACCACAAAGCATTGTTGAATGATATACCCCAGTCTGACCTCCTAGACTCAGACTTTCTCCAGTTTCAGGAAACAAGCTTCACCAAAATGGAACGCTCTAACTGATGCCTTCTCGTACTCAGTAAATCCACTACCCGACTCAAATACTGCTACAAAAAGAAAGATACTCTCGTCTGTAGCGAAACTTTTCGACCCGGCAGGATGGCTATCGCCTATAATGATAGCTGCGAAAACACTTCTTCAACAACTCTGGATGGAGGGGACAGACTGGGATGAAGCAGTAAAACCCAACCCTCTCATCAAATGGAATTCTTTCCGAAAGCACCTCTCATCGATCGAAGACATAAAAATACCTCGGTGGGTACAGTTCAGCCCCGATAACTTGGTTGAAGTGCATGGATTTTCAGATGCCTCTGCATTCTGCGCATGCGTTTACCTAAGGGTTCAACAAGGCTAAAACGCAACGGCACATCTCTTAGCGGCAAAAAGTAAAGTTGCACCTCTGCAAACAGTCTCACTCCCACGATTAGAACTCTGCGGTGCAAAACTCGTGAAGCATATCCTATCCCAACTGGACCTACCCTCTCACGAACTAACCTTGTGGACGGACTCCTCTATCGTACTCGCCTGGCTGGAATAACCATATTGGATGTGGAAGACTTATGTTGCAAATAGGACATCCCAGATTCGGAAAAACGTCAGTAACGCAACTACGACATATTTGTAGCTCCAACAACCCAGCTGACATAGGAACTCGTGGAACCACTCCCAAAGAACTTGCCGAAAGCTCCCTATGGTGGAATGGTCCAGAATGGTTTACCAATCCACCAAGTCTGTGGCCCAAAAGCTTACCAAACCAGGTATTTCCGCCAGAACAAAAAAATTTGAGACATTCCATATCTCGGAAAGCACCGATCTCCAAGATGGCTTCTCCTCCTACCCCAGAGCACTCAGAGTGGTAGCTTACATACTCCGGGTTATAAACAAGGCTAAGAAATTGCCTGTTCCCCCAACGACAAGTCTCACTCATGAGGAAATAAACCAATCTAAAGTTCGGCTGATCCTAAATGCTCAACAAAAATACTATGGTCAAACTGTAGCAACATTGACCTCAGGACAAGCCATTAGCAAGAAGGACTCACTATTAACCCTTAACCCATTTGTGGACAAATCGGGACTATTACGTGTTAATGGACGCCTCACTTATGCAGCCTTCATAATAATACCAGACAATTCCAAGCTCTGCTCTCTTATACTTAGTTATCTCCACACATTGCACCTACATGCAGAAAAGCAGCTCAGATCCGCATGGTACAACAGGAGTTCTACATCCCTCGCCTAAAGCAAAAGATAAAAACTTGTATATTCCACTGCAAAATATGCACTCTCTATAAACAAAGGATGAAGTCGCAAATAATGGCCGCGTTACCCCCAGAACGATCTACCTACTCGCTTCCATTTCAAACGACTGGTGTCGATTTCGCTGGTCCATTCCTCGTGAAGACCTCCTCCCTTCGGCGAGCATCTCACTCTAAGGCATACGTATGCGTCTTCGTGTGCTTCTCCACCAAAGCCATTCACCTCGAGCTGTGTTCCGACCTCACAACTGAATGTTTCAAAGCCGCTTTCGCTCGGTTCGTCGGCCGTCGAGGCATACCCCACAAAGTCATGTCAGACAATGGAAAAACATTCATAGGAGCACAAAGAAGCCTCAAAAGGGAATTAATATCGTTTCTGGAAGAGTCAATAGACATTGCCGACAAATATGCCATAAATGGTCTCTCTTTGCAGTTCATTCCACCATACGCCCCTCATATGGGTGGACTTTGGGAAGCAGCAGTGAAAAGTTTTAAAATCCATTTCACGAAAATCGCAGGATCTCAGAAGTTCACCTTCGAGGAGTTCAATACGCTCCTCATTCGCATAGAAGCGGTCTTAAACTCTAGACCACTCTCCCCGATGTCACAAGACCCCGAGGACCTGCAAGCTCTAACACCAGGCCATTTTCTACGCGGGGCCCCACTTCTCTCAATTCCTGAACCGAAGTCCGATAATCTCTCGTTAATCAACAAATAGCAAAGGCTACGGGTACTCCACCACCAATTCAGCAAACGTTGGAAATCAGAGTACCTCCACGAACTACACAAACGGTATAAATGGAAAGGACAGGAAAGCAATCTACGTGAGGGCGACATGGTCGTAATCAAGGACGATCTCCTACCCCCGAACGAGTGGCGGCTAGGTCGAATCACCAGACTCCATCCAGCTCCAGATCAAAATGTTCGCGTAGTAGACATCCGCACCCAGAGCGGAACGGTCACCCGCAACATAGCAAAACTTTGCTTATTACCATCCGCGTAGCTCTCTCAGTCCCTCGTCATTAAGCAGCACTAATATTGCTACCCATATCTTGACTCTGCAAACTTAGGCGACACAGTTGGTACAAACCACGTCCCCGCAGGCCCGCCGGCATGTTGAAGACATGAGTTCCTGAAAAATATCCAAAACTTATAATTTTTTTATACTTACCACTTATCTCGAAAGAAACACCCTTTACTCACCCGTTGCAGCCACCCGAATAAGGAACCCTGTACTTCTAAAATCCTGAGCTACTTACCTAAGCCACTGGAATGAGAAAATAACATACATACACATATACTTATCCAATATATTAGCTAGCCGGTAGGAGGTAATAGCTATTAATATTATTCGTTCGTGACATCCCGCGCTCAGCAGTTTTTCAAATCCTCCGAATATTATTTTTAATAGAAAGTGAAATCTAAACCTCACCCTTATAAACAATTTTACATTTACTTTCGAACTAAATAAAATAACCTTTTTCTATATCGTTAAAATTAAAGAAGTGCTCTTATTTGCAAAGGAATACCTTCCCCTCCCCTTGTTATTCACCAAATAGTGAATAAAACTAATTTACAAAAAACAGCAAAGCCAGCAGGTACAGCAACCAACCACGTAACAATGAACAAGCAAAAACGAAAAATTAACAAAACGGCAAAAATCACAGATTTCTACCTATCTTAACCTACCGCTTAGCTAACAAGAGGTATGTCAATGTCAGGTAGCAGTTCGGACGATCAATACCGCGCACACACACACGCATATTAACGTTAACTTCCACGGACACATAGATTGACATTACCTGCCACAGCACCCAAGGACTATAAAAACAACGCAACGGATAGACACAGACCAGAACGAAACTAGGCATTGATATGGAATCAACTAATAAATACAGATGTGTGAAGCTATCAAGAAAATCCTCCTCTCAACTTCGAAATATTACCTTAAACGGAGCAGTGCTGATATCTGAGCATTTTCCAGCAGTCTCCAACATTCATCGTTGCCGTATTTCCGCAATTTGTCACTTTAAACTGAAGGATGCTATCAAGATTGCTGATAATTATATAATTATAATCAGCGTCCTACTGAAACGGAAAGCATAGTGTATCAATACAAGTGTGAACTGTAGCTTTGACAGAAATGTCAAAACACACTTCCACGTCAAATCACAAATGTCAAAACACACATCCATGTCAAAAATCTGGGTTGCTATTGTTGTTTTCGTTGCGATCGGGTTGTGTGCAGCACCGAATATCAATGAAACAGGGTTCTTGTTTGCACAAAAGTGTTGCTGTGTTGCACAACTTTTTCACTCCAGTTTCTAGGGCAACTTTTAAGCGAATCTTTCAGTTTATACTTTATATCAAAGAAAAAAAAGACACAAAATAAAAAAACTTAAAACTAGTAAACTTTATTTATTTTACAGAAAAATTTTGAGGTAAGCATCTTCGAAATGAGAAATTCGACAGAAAATGAAAACAAACGTTTTTTTGGAAACATGTATATACGATGTTTTTAGATAGATTTACTATCAATACATATCTTAGCACAAAGAAGGCTTCAAACCCCAAAATTTGGCATTTGTTTCCTTTAGGGGTCAACTCCTAATAAATTAGCTAGAATTATGGAATATAGCTCAAAATACGGGGTTTGGCCTCAGGATCACGAATCCGGAAGCGCTTTTTTTATATTTTGCTTCTCTGAAGAGAACCCGCCCCAATTTTGGTACCGGACCCGGGTAAATTTTCGGTTTTTTGACCATAACTTTCCACAGACACAAAAAAATTTAAAAGCGCTTCCGGATTCATGATCCTCAGGCCAAAACCCTTATTTTAGCTATCTTCCATAATTCTAGCTAATTTATTAGGAGTTGACCCCTAAACGAAACAAATACCAAATTTTGAGGTTTGAAGCTAATTATTAGCAGTTGTTTGTTATTTGTTTAATAGAAAATAGTGAGCAGACTTGAAAGAGTTATTCTAACTAATAATTTTATATAATTCGCTGTTATTTATGTTAAAAAAATCAAATTTCTAAGTTTTAGCAAAAAACACAGCAAATTGCGCAAAGTTTTTCGGATTCACTTGGACGTGGTTCACTGTCAACTTTATCATTTTCTTTATTGAAGAACATGAAATATCAAATCGAAAACTGCTCAAATAATTTGGATAAGCAAAAAATTTTATCTCTATTACCAAACAACATGGCATATAAGGAAATTAAAGACATTTTTGGGCATGATCTATCTTACGAATTGATAAAAATTAGCAAAGATATACAAAAAAATAAAACAAAGTTTTCGGACGTCAAACGCGCTAGCATGGACAGACGTAGTTTACCTGAACAAACTTATAACACAGTCAATTTTAGTAAGGCAAGGAAACATATGCGAGAAAGTCCAAATAGACTAATGCTGTCATCGCTTCGTGAAACTTACTACGAATTTAGAAAAATACATCCTTTACTTCAATTAGTATTTACCAGAGAATTGTATCAAACTTGTGGTTGGAAACCAGCAAAATGTTTGTGTGTGCACATTGCATCAGAATGTAAAACTGATGTTCGAAAAATCCGTTTTGAAATCGATGGAAGGTCAACATAATTTCAGAAACTATAAAGATGTTCTTAAATTCGTTGTCTGTAATGGTAGCCTGTATAAAAACTAAATCGAATGGACTTGTTTTATATACGGGAGTTAAAAAAATGTATTACCAGTGATTGCCGCGTCGAATACTAAATAAATAGTGCTGATGTACTGCACTTATATACATATATTCGAAATCAATAAAGATTAAATTCAAAGATTAAAATTTTAGAGAGAAAATATATTTTGCTTGCACAGTTCTGTGTAACTGTATAAGCAGAAAAGTAAAGAAACTGAACAAAGAAAAAAAATGGATAAATGCGATAGGTGTCGCAAACCAATAAAAGGGGAGACAGGTGTACAATGTGAAGGTGTGTGTGGTAAAGTTTTCCACAAAACGTTAGCTTGTGCATCTATAGATGACTATTGTTTGAAGGGGTTTGAGACATGCCCTTATATACGATTTATGTGTGATAGATGCATGCAATATATTGCTAACTTGGATGAGGCTCTTAGAGAAATAATGTCTATAGCTGAAACCAATAAAATAAATTTGATAGCGCAAAAAGAAGAGATTGAAAAAATGTTGACCGATCACAAAAATGAAATCAGTGCATCCATAACACATAGTGAAAGAGAGATGAAAAAAATCTTAGATAAAATAAATACTGCGAATGCAGAGAAAGTACAACTATTAAAGAAAGTGGAAATAATTTGCTCAGAAAATAAAGAAAAGCTAAACAAGGTAAACATGTCAAATGAGTCTTTTTCAAAACAATGTAGCCTTTGAAAACAATGTTGCCTCTTATGCTAAAGTAATAAAGGGAATACCCCCTATTGTTATTAAACCAAAGGTAAAGCAAACAATAGAAAATACTAGAACAGATTTAACCCTAGAATCGTAATACAGTTTTACCCTACGTTAATGCTAATATACGTAAATTTTACGTACTACACCGTTTGGGGCAGTAATTTTAGATAAATGTTTAATAAAAACCTGTTTTTCTTTTGTGTTGATTTTATTAAATGAAAGTACAAAGTTTTTTTGTTTTTAAAACTAAATAATAAGAATTTCTACATACATCCGGCGAATATTTTAATTTGATGCTCACCACACAGGGCAGCTTCATTATGTATTCAAAAAGAGGTAGTTGTCAGCCTTTTTTTTTTTTAAATAGTTACAAAGTTTTAAGTATAAAGGTTCGCCTTTTGGTGAAAAAGTTAAAGTAATTGCGTTTTATTAGGTTTATCGCAGAAACTGTTCTTCAATTGTATAGTAAGTTTGGATAATAATACATACGTTAATGCTAAGACTACGTAAAATTTACGTACACACTTTTTTTGTAAGAACGATAAAAGCGAACCAGGAACTGACAAATGATTAATTATTCACTTTTTAATGAAACAATAAAATGAAGAAAGCACTGCCGAGTGCTTACAGCTATACGGAACTGCGGTAAACTGTAACGGCACTTTTTATGAAACATACACGTAAAATTTACGTATATTACCATTCTAGGGTTAAATAAAATAGATCCATCTCACCTGAATATAGGTAGAGTTGTAAATAAAAATAACGGTACTATAATTCAGCTAATGATAAAAACAAATCGATAGATGTGCTCACTGAGGGATTGGATCAAAACAAGTATAAAATAGCCGAGCCAAAAGCGCAATATCCAAAAATTGTTGGGGGTTATATTAATGCTGAAAATAATGAAGATGAAATTGTTAGCAGAATAGCTGCTCAGAACGAGATGTTAAAAAATGCCAAAATGAAATGTCTTAAAATTATACATCCAAAGAAAGATAATAAGGCCTCACATTTCAATGCTGTAATTGAGATCGATCATAAACATTATGAAGATGCTCTAAAATGTAAAAAAATTTAATTGCTGGGAGCGCTGCCCCGTTTATGATGGTCAAACAGTAAGAAGGTGCTATAAGTGTTTAGGATTTAACCACATAGCAAGTAACTGTAATAATAATGAAAGATGTAGCAAATGTTCGGGGGAGCATAAAGTAGAGAATTGTATAGAAGAGGTGTCGGTAAATAAATGCGGTAATTGCGTAGATGCCATTAAGAAGTTTGCGTTGAAACTGAATCCTGATCACAATATCATGAGTCACGAATGCCCGGTTTATGAAAGAAAATGTAGACTGGAAAAGGAAAGGGTTCGGTTTTAGCAATCAGATCTTAGCTACCGGGAAAATAATGCTATAAATTTAAATTGTGTGTACCTAAATATTTGTAGTTTTTTAGGTAACAAAGCGGAATTGGAAAGGCTCATAGAAGAAGTTAACCCTGACCTCGTTCTGTGCTCAGAAACATGCATGACTTTAGATATTACTGATAGTGAGATCGATATTACAGGCTTTACGGTAATCCGTTGCGACTCTCATAGCCGGCATACAGGAGGTGTAGTCCTATTATTAAAAAAAAAGGAATTGAGTTTAAGGTTAGGTATAATAAATCAGTAGATAAAAACGTTTGGTGGGCTGTAATCAAATTAAAGAACTGCGATGTTAACTAAGTGGCAAATAGGAGTTTTATACCGCTCTCCAAGTTCAAGCGAAAGCGAATTTCTTGATCACCTAAAAACGATGCTTCCACAAGTATGTGAAACAGGAACACACTCTCTTATAATTGGTGATTCTAATATAAATATGAATGTGTATTGACCAAATAGCAGTAGAATAAATAAAATTTTTGTACGCAGTGCTATGAAACAAATGATAAATTTTAATACCAGGATTACCGAGTTGTCCCAAACAAGAATCGACCTATTATATGCTAATGCAGATTTAGAGTCTTGCGTAAATCTGGTGAACAATAAAACTTCAGATCACGAAACCGTTTCATTCACCGTTAAACTTAATGATTCAAATCCTTTGCGAAAGTTGATTACTTCAGTGTCCTGGGAAAATTACTCTGCGGAGAACCTGGTACATTTGTTAAGACAATGCGACTTTAGTGCTTTACGACTTTAATGATATGGTTGATTACATAAATGCCTGTCTAATGAGGTGCATGGGCTCATTGACCTGTGAAAAAAACCCGAGCCTTGAGACTTAGAAGTAAATGGTATGATCAAGAATTAACCGAGGTTAATAAACATAAATATCTCTTGCAATTACAAGCTAGGTCAACGGGCGATTGCTCAGATTACAATGCCATTGCTTTGTATTACAAAAAACTAATAACTTAATAAAAATTAAGAAAGTTAAGTATATGGAGAATAAAATTGATACAAATAGCTCTGATAGAAAGCTAATGTGGAAACACTTGCAACAAGCCGTCAGCTTAACTGATGTAAAAGAAAGTATAATGACGTTCATTGTAAAAGGTGTGACGTATGAGACACCCAAAGACATAGCTGAAGCGCTAAACTCAATTTTTATTGATAGTATTGTTGATATACACAGGGAAATTGAAGAAGTGGTAATGTCAGACAACATAAGTTGCACAACCAGTACAAGTATGAAATTCAAAGAAATATACGTCGATGATGTGGTTAAAGTAGTCAAGGGATTTAAAAATAAAACTGGGCCATCATTATGCGGTAATTATAAATCAATCCATTAAAACTGGTACAGTGCCTGCACGATGGTGGAAAGGTGAAGAATTCAGTTCAAAGTGAGGAATTTAGATCGATTAACACTTTGCCAAATATTGAAAAAATTATGGAAATAGTGGTAAAAAACCAACTTGTTGATTACCTTGAAACCAACAAAGTATTTATAAAAGAACAATCCGGATTCAGGGAAGGGCATCTCGAGCTGGAAAGAAGAACTTAATGCGAAAAACAATAGATAGAAATCTGATGCTTGCCAAATTGCAGAATATAGGCATTAAGGATATAGAGCTGCAGTGGTTTGAGAGCTTTTTCACAAATCGCAAACAAAAAACAGCTATAGGATCCGTGGTTTCCGAAGAGGCAGCGATAAAAATAGGACTGCCACAAGGGTCAGTGTTAGCGCCAGCCCTATTTAACATCTATATAAATAACATAACCTCGGCATTGAGACATAGCAAAATTAGACTGTTTGCGGATGATGCCTTGTTGAAAGTAAGAGCATCTGATATAATGGTAGCAATGAGTAAAATGCAGGAAGATTTAGATTCACTATACAGGTGACTTTGTAGTAACAAACTCAAGCTAAATGTTAGTAAAACCAATTTTATATCTAGAACAAATAAAAAAGAACCGAATAGCATTGATCTTCAAATTATAAATACAAAAATAGAGGAAGTGAGCATATTCAAGTACTTAGGAGTTCAGATTGACAATAAGTTGAAGTTTACTAAAAAAAATCGGATTCTGGAAAAGAACTTGTAAATATATAAGTAAGGAGTATAAGCTGAAAGTATATAGATCGATAAGAGAACCACACTTTATTTACTGTCCAACAATATTTTTATGGCTAGTGATGCACGAGTCGACAAATTACAGATTATGCAAAATAAAGCTATGAGATTCATCCTTAACAGTCGTTATGATACTCCAATAAAGAGCATGCTCGACGCACTCAGTTGGGTCAGCGCTAAACAGCTAATATTTTATCACACCATGAAATTTGTATTTAATATGAAGCGTGGTATGTTACCTGAGTACTTGAGTGATAAACTTATTTAAGTGAAAGTCATTCATACGCGGTCAGAGAAAGTGATAATTTTAGGTTACCGCACTTTAGAACAGAACTGGACAAGCAACATATATTTTATAAAGGTCTGAAATCTTTTAATGAACTACCCAGTCATATAAAAGAAATTACAGATTTTAATAAGTTCAAAAAGTGCTTGATGGCACACTGCAAATCGCTCCCAATAAGATAATTTCGCGTTCGTATAGTAAGTTACTGAGGAGGATTGGAAACACGTTCTTTCCAACCTCCAAAACAAAACAAAAACTTTAGATGAGAAAAAATGGGGATTGGCAACACGTCCTTTCCCACCTCCAAAACAAAACAAAAACTTTAGATGAAAAAAAATGGGGAAACACGTCCTTTCCAACCTCGAAATAACAATGTTTCCAAAACTGGTCCATTAAATGGCCAATGTGGAGTGTTGGTCGGAATCGTGTGCATTCCGACAGCAATAATTATGAATTTCCCAAAACTGGTCCGTTAAACGGCCAATGTCGAGTGCTGATCGGAATCCCGGGCATTCTGACAGCACTTAATCATACTGATATAAGTTATTTATAAGTACATTATAAATGTATTAATTTTAAGTTTAGGCCTGAAAAGCCGTAATAATGAATGAATAAATAAATAAATAAATAGACTAAGGGGCCTATTACGGTTCGCGAGTCGCTTGAGTTATTCGAGTCGCCTTATTTGGCGAGTCGCCTAGCTCGAATGATTATGGATAGCGAACAAACTAGTTCGCCTGAAACATTTTGTTGCCAGTTCTAAAAACAGAAAGCGGTGAACGTTAAATGTAAAAAAAAACTTCAAATTGAACAAAACTGAAGTTTCAATTATTTATTATTATTGTACGTTTTTATTGAATATTGTAGTTAAGAGCCAGACAAGCTGCATATGGAAAAACCAACCATTTCCAACGTGTGCGGAGTTGTGCGAGGATAATCCCGTCTGGTCCAACAGCCTTGAACGGCTCGAATCTTTTAATAACCCACCTTATCCCTTCTTCCGTGATGAAAATGTGTGCAGCCAGGTTTGTTGCAGGTGCTAAGAGTGCAACATGCGAGTTCTCTGGAAAGTGTGTAATCAAGAGCAGCTCCAGCGTTTCACGATTCGAGCTGGTCCAGGATCCGGCAGGTTTCCGCAAATAGCCTATATGTAGCTGTTTGAGTTCTTCAGAGCACGACTAAAATTTCCTCGAAATTAGTCCAAAATGACCCAAAAATATTCCAAAAATGACCACAAAATAACAACAAAATATCATCAAATTTAGTCCAAAATGACCACAAAATAACCCCAAAATATTCCCAAAATTACCCCAAAATGACACCAAATTATTCAAAAAATGACCACAAAATAACAACAATATATCCCCGAAATTAGTCCAAAATGACCACAAAATAACCCCAAAATGACCACAAAATGACACCAAAATATTCCAAAAATGACCACAAAATAACGACTAAAATTTCCTCGAAATTAGTCCAAAATGACCCCAAAATATTCCAAAAATGACCACAAAATAACAACAAAATATCATCAAATTTAGTCCAAAATGACCACAAAATAACTCCAAAATACTCCCAAAATTACCACAAAATGACACCAAATTATTCAAAAAATGACCACAAAATAACAACAATATATCCCCGAAATTAGTCCAAAATGACCACAAAATAACCCCAAAATGACCACACAATGAGCCCAAAAAATCCCCAAAATGACAACAAAATATTTCAAAAATGACCATAAATTGCAACAAAATATCCCCGAAATTAGTCCAAAATAACCACAAAATGACCCCAAAATATTCCCAAAATGACCACAAAATAACAACGAAATTACCACAAAATGACCCCCAAATAATCCCAATATGACCATAAAATCAAATTTTTCCTCCTAGTCACCTTCAAATTCTGTTAGCCAGATTTTGACACTCCCGGCGAACGAATTTGGATCGAGTCGCAAACAGTAATCGCTTCATTTTTGACATTCGCTTAATTTTGAAGTTTGAGGCGAATGTTACCGGGCGACTCGCAGTCGGTAATACAAATGTAGGCGAGTCGCGCATATTTTTGTTCGACCGTAATAGGCCCCTAAGACTTATAAGCAATGCACTGCACTTCAATAAAGAATTAGCAAGCTTCTATAACGACCAAGACAGGTAAAATGTTAATTTATGATAATTTTTGTGTACTCTTGCGCTCGTTTTTATTTCTATTTACTTTTATCCTCTCTCTACTTTCTATTGCTGATCTACACATCAGGACCTTCAAACCAAAGCGCAACATGTGTGCACCTATCCAGTGTACACTTGTTGCGTTTTGGTTTGGAGCTCCTCATACCTACCTATCTTTCTATCTCTCTATCTATCGATCTACCTATATATGTATGTACTTTTCTATCTACTTGTTTCCATGTATTGTTATAATATTCAATATTTTTTTGTCATACTTTTATTTTTTAGCATTAAGTATAAAATGTTCCTATTTTTATTACGTTACCGACTAGCACTATAAAATAATTTTATCAAATTGTTGTGCCAGGTTAAATTTACCAAATAAATACAAATACAAATATAGAAAACAGCGAGTGTTGCGTATCAATGTGTGGTCGGTGCTAAGATAATTCAACGAACCTTAGAACGATGATCCCTCGTGAAGGGTTGACACCTTGCCGCGGTACGAGGGCTTAAGTCGATAGCCACAGGGCTGCGCTGCCCTTGTGATCATAGCGCCGCCGGTACTACATCACGAGAGAAGCCAAGCCTCTCTGGCGCGACGACTAAGATCTTCCCCCTCCCAATCCAGGGTGTTATGCGACCACGTGCCCATTGGACGTTTGCAGCCGGGAGGCAAATCGTGGCTGTAATCTAACGGAGCCTCTCTGATACCGGGCCGCCTCGGAGAGTAACTATGGCCTTACCGCGGCATGGGGCTCTGCCGCGGCGGACGACACATTCCCCATACTCTTCCTTTGACCCTAAACTGGCATTGCCCGGCAAGGGGTCGTACGAACAAGATGAAAAAAAGTAATAAAAACCTTAAAACTAATGATACAACCATGTATACTGCCCAGCAGAGGAGGAAAATGCTGGAGCAAGCGAGAACGCAACGTCGGAGGACAAACTCCATTTCTTTATCAGCCGAGAGATCGACAGCGATGGCAACTACGAGTCGATCAGCTCTGGATAATAAGGGGGCAATCCCCAAAGTAAGTACCGGTACAAACACGGTGAAGCCAACAACGGCTGATGCTAGCGCCCTAGTAAGTGCCGGTACCGAACCCAAGAGGATACTGAAGAAATACGAGGGTATTTCACAAGAGACGCTATCGCCGAATGCTAGGAAGACGGTGGAGATGGCTGAAGCTATCTTACCGAACTTCCAAAGCGATTACGCGCCAAAGAAGGTTAATATAAATCCCTTCAAACGCCAGAGATCGGACGTGGATTTAAAACCTCACCCGAAGCGGCAGCAACACGCCCCCGTAATTGGTAAACTCAGCTTTGCTGAAGTGACTAAGGATAGGATCCTCATAGGCGTCATTGACCGAGGTAATGAAAACTGGGCCATCCCTAGGGACCAGTGGCGGTACGTCCGGAACGCTATCGGTAATGCCCTTCTCGACATTATGGATGAGTCTCCGGGTGCCACTCCGATGGGTTCAGATGCGGGACGGCACCAGGGCCGAATAAAGGTATTCGCTTGCGAGGATGCAAAAACTGTTGCACTGTACAAGGCAGCAGCTGCAAGACTAGGTGAGATCTACCAAGGGGCAAGAATCGAGGTTGTCGACTGGAAGGACATCCCGGCTCGGCCAAGGGCAAGAGCGTGGATTCCTGCTATCCCTGCTGAACCTGAGAGAATTCTCAGGATGCTGAGGATCATGAACCCGTCTCTCCAGACGCAGGACTGCGGTGTAAATCTGGTCGAGGACGCGGTAGGGCCTGATAGGCAAGTGGTCTTCACCTTGAATAAGGAGGCACTCGAGCCCCTTAAACGGTGCAATGGATGAGTGCACTACGGCATGGGTCAGATCATGATCCACGTATACCGCGGCGATGCACAGCGCGCTGCTATTTCGGCTGCACCGGAGGACTCGGTCATCGCAGTGCCGGAAGGGGAGTCGGAGATGTCCGACTCGGAAAGTATGGTATCTGCAACGACAAATGGCGAAGGAGCAGTGAACAGCTCGGAGATGGGAGACAGCCTGCTGGACGGGGAGGACCTCAACGTCACAGTGATAGCAGCTAGTCCTGAGCGCACCACAGTTGACACTGCCACAGTTAGTAGGATCTCTGCCACGCCAAACCGTGGTCTGAAAAAATCGTCGTTGAAAGATAAGCCTCCAGACGAGGTGGAACTCGACGATACGGTGGTGGCAGGGAAGTCTGAGCACTCTCATGTTGGTGGTGATTCAGATAAACCTGCACAAATCTAAAGCAGCCTCGGCTGCTTTAATCAGTCGTCTCTCTAAAGGCGACGTAGATGTGGTCCTCATCCAAGAACCCTGGGTCAACAGCTCAAGGATTTGCGGTTTGTGGACTAAGGGTTATAAGCTTATTCGAGCCAGCGAGGGGGGCAGGGTTAGAGCCTGTATTTTAGTTAAGTCTGAGCTGAATGCATTTCTCTTGCCCAACTATACCAATGGTGACGTTACAGCTGCCAGTTTAACAGTCGACAGTACCAGTCTGACGATGGCGTCGGTCTATATGCCCTACGACGCCGAAGAACCTCCGCCACAGAGGGAGGTAAAAGACCTGGTGGCAAATTTTTCCATGGGTCATCTTATTATCGGAACTGACGCCAATGCTCATCACGTCCAGTGGGGAAGCTCCGATATCAATGCTAGAGGAGAGTCGTTGTTTGACTATTTGTTAACAACTAACCTGGTAGTTTGCAACGTGGGTAACGAACCTACGTTTATTACTAAAACCCGTAGGGAGGTAATAGATCTCACTATTTGCAGCGACGGCGCTTATGAGTGGGTCAGAAAATGGCGCGTTCTCGATGAGCACTCATTCTCCGACCACCGGTACGTAGAAATAGTTCTAGACTTTTCTGTTGAGCAGCCGGTTATGAAACACAACCCACGTAACACTAACTGGCAGCTACACAATGAAATACTATCTAGGGACTTTCCAGCACAGCCCCCACAAGTCCCCTCATCAGTAGGGGAGTTGGAGGATCTGGTAAAGACTTTACAACGGCGCTCTCGAATGCCTTAGAGCAGGCTTGCCCAGTGCCAAAACCACGCGGTAAACATAGGCCGCATTGGTGGTCCTACGACCTGGACTCGCTCCGAAAATCATGTAGGACACAATTTAATAAGGTCAAGAGCCTTGGCACGGAGACTCAATGGCTCGAATATAAAGTTAAACTCAGGGCCTACAAAAAAGCTCTGAGGCAGGCGAAGAGATAATCGTGGAGAAATTTCTGCACTGGGGTCGAAAATGTCGACGATACAGCGAGACTTAGACGAGTGCTCTCAAAAACTCAAACAGCCACAAGCTATTTGCGCAAACCTGACGGATCCTGGACCAGCACGGAGAGGGAAACCCTAGAGCTGCTCTTGAATACGCACTTCCCAGGGAACTTGCATGAGGAACCCGTAGCACCTACAACAAACCTGGCTGTATACATACCCATCACGGGGGAAAAGGTTAGGTGGGCGGTTAAAAGCTTCGAACCGTTCAAGGCTGCCGGGCCAGACGGGATTATTCCCGCACAACTCATAAACACGCTGGAGACATCAGCCAAATGGCTGGTATTTCTCTATACAGCCTGCGTGGCTCTTAGCTACTTTCCGTGCTCCTGGAGAAGTGCCACGGTAGTGTTTATTCCTAAGGCGGGGAAGGCGTCTCATTACGAGCCCAAGGACTACAGGCCGATCAGTCTCTCATCCTTTGTGCTCAAAACCTTCGAGAGGATAATAAATGACTACCTCTCCTCTACTATTGATAGCAACCTGATCTGTAGCTATCAGCATGCATACACCAAAGGGAAATCTACAGAAACTGCGCTACACAGCCTAGTTTCTGTTATCGAAAAATCGCTGTATGAGAAGGAGTACTGTCTTGCGGCCTTTTTAGATATTGAAGGAGCCTTCAACAACATAAGCCCTGATGCTATGAACACCGCATTAACAAGTCTGGGCATAAGCAGGTCTCTTATTGGACTTATTGATCAACTGCTAAGGGGTAGACGAATAGTTTCATCACTGGGCTCGGTTGACTTATCACGCTATGTCACAAGGGGAACGCCTCAGGGTGGTGTTCTCTCCCCGCTTTTATGGAATCTCACTGTCAACTCGATGCTGCGAGACACAAGCTGGGGGGGCGGGAAAGTAGTGGCATATGCAGCCGACTTAGCTATAGTATATAGGGGCAAATTCCCACAAACCCTGTGCGACTTGATGCAAGTAGCACTGCGAGAGGTTTCCTCATGGTGCTCGCGCTGCGGACTGAGCCTCAACCCGGGAAAAGTAGAACTGGTTCTTTTCACCAACCGCTATAAGATACCACCGCTAACACTACCAAAACTGAATGACGTGCACCTGAACCTGGCTGACAAAGCCAAGTTCTTAGGCACAGTTCTGGATAGGAAACTAACCTGGAAGGAGAATGTTCTTCAGCGCCAGAAGAAAGCGTGTAATGCACTCTACACATGCAAAAGAGCCATTGGAAAGAAATGGGGGCTCAGCCCCAAAATATGCAAATGGATCTACACCGCAATCATTCGACCAATCATGCTCTATGGAGTTGTGGTATGGTGGCCTGCGCTGAGCAAGGCAACAAACCTTAATCTGCTAGGTAAAGTACACAGATCTTGCATGATCTGTATAAGCGGTGCGTTAAGAACAACGCCCAATGAAGCACTCCTGGCCATTCTTGGCATTTTGCCACTCGATCTGGAAGGGCACCGGGTAGCAGCAGCATCGGCTCTGCGTCTAAGGGAAACGTCCGGCTGGGGCGCAAGCACTACTGGACACGCCTGTATTTTGGGATCCTATAGCTTTCTTCCGCTGAGCACAGATCGTTGTGCGACCACAACAGTCGGAGATAGCTGTTTTAAAATCAACATTCCCAGCAGGGAAGAACCTTGAGCTCTCCTTCAGACTACCTGATCACTGCAGTGTCTTCCAGCCTGAAGTTTCAGCAATCATGGATGCCGCGGCTTGGATAGGCCAACACACTATCGGACACGACATTTTTATATTCAGCGACAGCCAGGCGGCCATCAAATCCCTTGGCTCTTATTCGTTCAACTCTGAACTGACACTCAGCTGTCGTCGATCTCTACAAGAGATGGCCCAACAGAATCGCGTGAACCTCACATGGGTCCCGGGGCATAGGGACATTGAGGGAAATTGTAGGGCAGACGAACTTGCGAGGCAGGGCACGACCAAGCAGATTCTTCGGGATAAAGAGCGCTTAGGTATGCCGTTTGCCACATGCAAGCTTATGCTGAAGGAGTACACACTCCGCCAAGCCAACGAAAGATGGCTGCAATCTCCAGGATGCCGGATATCCAAAGAAACCTGGCCGAAATGGGATCATAAAAGATCAAGACAAATTTATGCCCTAAGGAGAAGAGAAATCTCCATATTAATAGGCGTATTGACTGGGCACTGCCTCATTGGTAGGCACGCAGAAAGACTTGGTGTGCCCTACCGACGATGCTGTAGGAGTTGTAAGGATGATGAGGAGGAGGAAACGGTGGAGCACCTCATCTGCAACTGCCCGGCTTTAAGTGGCGCGAGAGTGCGCTTTTTGGGAGTTCCCTTCCTGGTTAGCCTACGCCAGGTCACGGAGCTGGACATAAAGGACCTGATGGCCTTCATCAAGTCATCTAAATGGTTCGAGGAGGAGTAACGGTGTCGGTATAGGAACGTCAGTCCCGGGATTCTGCTATGTGGAGAATTCCGTTAATACCGGGATTTTCCATATGGCAGGGTCCCGGAACTGACTTTCCTAGTGTTGGTGGTATCACAACGGGCCTTTTAATACTGGCCTAGGTGTGCCTCTACGGTAGCCACTTGAACCTAACCTAACCTAGAACGATGATGTTGGAATATTACGAAAAAAAACGATTCAAGAAGTCATTTACAAAAATGGAACACAACACTCAGATATAATCTCGAAACTATTTCCTCTACTACACTGCTGCCGGGAGAACTGCTAATTCAAATGGATTTCGCTGAAAACTATGCTTTTGTTATACAAGATTCCGTTCAAGGATATCATTGGAATAATAATCAAGCCACGATACATCCGTTCGTTATTTATTACAAAGATAACGATAATTTAATTCATAGAACTTTTGCCATAATATCCGATTGTAATATCGATGATAGCATAGCAGTTCATCTATATATGTATTTCAAAAATTATTAATTTTGTTAAGACTAACAGGGAGTGTAATGGGGTGTGGTTGTATAGTTAGCCAAACGGCTGCAACTGTGCGACCCTGCTCAATCCGGACTGTTGCGTCCTCGTTCGTGCACTCTGGGAGCCCCGGTGGGGCCACTCTGACATATTCGGTTTAAGGGCTCACCGAGGTCTTGGTGCGGCTGCAAGCGAGTGTCTCTCTTGTAGCAAGCGGCTCGCTATATAAATGTGAATATTTTTATTGAAAACCCCGGAGACGGGAATGTCCGAACCCTTTCCAGGGAAGGTACCGCTGCCCGACTGGTTGATGTCCTCGCTAACGCAAAGGCCGACATCACCGCCATACAGGAAATGCGATGGACGGGACAAGGAAAGACGACCATCGGACCTTGTGACGTATACTACAGTGGCCAGACACGCAGAAAATCGCGTGGTATAGGATTTGTGGTGGGAAAGAGACTACGCCGCCAAGTACTAGCGTTCACTCCTGTGGGCGAGCGTCTCGCTGCGATCCGCATCAAGGCGATGTTTTTCAACATAACATTTATCTGCGTCTATGCGCCGACTGAGGAGACGGACGACGCAGAGAAGGAATCCTTCTACGACAAACTGGAACAACATGATATCAAACTCGTGCTCGGCGACTTTAATGCCAAGGTGGGCAAGGAAGGAATCTTTGGTCCTACAGTTGGAAAAATTTAGTCTCCACGATATAACTTCACCCAACGGCACTAGGTTGATTGACTTCACCTCTGCTCGCAATGTGGTCATCAGTGTACTAGGTTCCAGCATTAACGAATACACCAAGCCACTAATACACCAAGCTGTCCCCTGATCAAAGAACAAGAAACCAGATTGATCATGTCATGATCGACGGCAGACATAGCTCCACCGTTCTGGACGTGCGTACCTTGCGTGGTCCCAATATCGACTCGGACCATTATCTTGCCGCAACCAAGATACGCACACGCCTCTGTGCAGCGAGGAAAGTGCGCTCAGTAACGGAAGGAAAGTTTGACGTCGAGAAGCTGCGCATGACACAGACAGCTGATAATTTCTCCACTCGACTCTCACACCTGCTATCAGAGGGCAATCCTCGACCTAACGATGTAACCGAGCAATGGAAGCATATCTCTCACTCACTATACGGTTCCAGCGAGCCCGCAAGAACAACTGGTACGATGAGAAATGCAAAAAAAAGAAGGACGCTGCCTACAAGGAGCGCACGGGCGCAACCCACAGTGTATGGCAACGCTATCGTGAGGCAAAGAAGGAAGAGAGACGCCTTTTCAGAAAAAAGAAAAGTGAGGCTGAAAGGCGTGAGTGTGAGGAGCTTGAGATGCTGGCTGACAGGAATGATGCCCGAAAATTCTATGAAAAGATCCGGCGGATGACGGAAGGTTTTTTCACTGCTAAACTACGAAGGAGACGACGAACCCGATACCCCAATCCCCGACGATGGAAAAGTCGTCCCACCACCTAACTATAATGATGTGAGGATAGCAATATCCAGGCTCAAGAACAACAAATCGCCTGGAAAAGACGGACTACCCGCCGAGCTGTTCAAACACGGAGGCGAAGAGCTGGTAAAAAGCATGTATAAGCTCTTATGCAGAATATGGTCAGATGAGTGCATGCCTCCGGATTGGAATTTAAGTGTGCTCTGCCCAATCCACAAGAAAGGCGATCCCGCTAACCGCTCCAATTACCGCGGAATCAGTCTTCTTAATATCGCATATAAGGTTCTTTCTATCGTATTGTGTGAAAGATCGTAGACAAACTGATTGGACCTTATCAGTGTGGCTTTAGACCTGGTAAGTCTACCATCCTGGAGAAGACCCATGATAAAAGAATCGACACACACCATCTCTTTGTCGATTTCAAAGCCGCTTTTGACAGCGCAAAAGGATTTGCCTGTATGCCGCCATGTCTGAATTTGACTTCCCTGCAAAGCTTATACGGCTTTGCCAAATGACGTTGAGCAATACCAACAGCTCCGTCAGAATCGGGAAGGATCTCTCTTAGCCATTGGAAACCAAACGAGGCTTCAGACAGGGCGACTCCCTTTCGTGCGATTTCTTCAACCTGATGCTGGAGAAGATCATTCGAGCAGCAGAGCTAAACCGCAACGGTACAATCTATAACAAGAGCGTGCAATTGCTGGCGTATGCCGATTATATTGATATCATTGGGCTTAACAACAGCGCCATAAGCGCTGCCTTCCCTGGACTGGATAAGGAAGCGAAAAAAGTGGGTCTTGTGGTCAACGAGGACAAGACGAAGTATTTGCTGTCATCAAAGAAAGAATCGACGCACCTGCGCCTTGGCAGCCATGTCACTGTTGATAGTTACAAATTTGAAACTGTGAGGGACTTCGTCTATTTGGGAACCGGTATTACCACCGAAAATAATATCAGTCTAGAAATCCAACGGAGAATTACTCTTGCCAACAAGTGCTACTTTGGACTGAGTAGGCAATTGAGAAGTAAAGTCCTCTCTCGAAGAACAAAGATCACGCTCTATAAGTCTCTCACCATACCTGTCCTCATGTATGGCTCAGATTCATGGACAATAGTCAAGAGAAGATGAGATGGCCCTTGGAGTATTTGAGAGAAAAGTTCTCCGGAAGATTTATGGTCCTTCCCGTGATGCCAACTGCGAGTATCGAAGGAAATAACGATGAGCTGTACGAGCTTTACGCAGACTTGACAGGCTCCGCTGGCTAGGTCATGTTATGCGAATGGACAAAGAAGCTCCAGCACAGAAGGTTTTCCTATCGTCACCTGATTTCGGCAGCAGAAGAAGGGGGAGGCCTCGACTGAGATGGAAACAACAGGTGGAGGATGACTTGAACTCCCTTGGCGCTTCCAATTGGCGTCAGTTATCACTAAAAAGGAATGACTGGCGTGCTTTGATAGGCAACGGCCAAAATCGCAATTCAATTACGAAAGTTATCTACGTGTCAGATGGTGCAGGAGCACAGTACAAAAACAAGTACAACTTAATTCATTTGTCATCATAAAATTGATTTCGAAAAATTCGCTGAGTGGCACTTTTACGCAACCAGCCATGGTGTGATGGTATAGGTGGGACATTGAAGAGGCGCTCGGAATTAAAAACTATATTTAAGCGGCGAAGAACCTTTATCACTGGGCTGATGAATACAACAAAACAAAGGAAGGGCTACTTTCAAGATACAAAAATGCCAAAACTATTACAGGAACTCAAAGCTTCCATTTTTTTTACCTTTAGATGAAACATCACTAAAAGTAAGCAAAAATTCCGAAAGTCAGCAGTATGAGCTGCGCAAAGTTGTATATTAAATCTAAATAAATAAAAATAAAAAATTAACTTTATCAAGTGTACGTCAATTTATTGTTTGTGTCTGAAAAATTTGATAATACGATTCTTGTTCGAATCTATTAGAATACTTAGTCACATGATATAAATACTATAGGTACAACCGTTCTCTCTTTTGATTTTATTATGACGTTTTTAAGCAATATGTGTTAGTATATAAGTCAAATAAAAAAAAATATTGAGAAAATTTAAAATATGAAAAATTTGAAGAAAAAAAAAAATTTTCCAATTTACACTGCACGTTTAGGTGGATGCCTGGACACTGTAAAATGGCAGGAAATGAGATTTTAGATTAGCCTGCTATAGGGGCACATTCGCTCCGCTTTTACAGTCCTTATTTTTAAACAATTCTAGCAATAGTTATAATCGGAAGTGGAAGAAAAATAAAAAGAAATTACTTTGATTTGTAATTTATTTGATTGAAAAAAACAAACAGAAAAGTCTTGGCAAAAAATAAATGAGTATGAGAATTACTTAAAAATGTCATTAGTGTCATTAACGGTTTTACCTGTAGTATTTATATCATGCTTAGTCATAGTATCTGTATCTGTATAACTTTCAAAGTATAGCTAGGTACCTTTTTTTGTCACACAATAATATCAAAATAAAAAAAAGTTAACAAGCGATGGTTTTACTTATAAATTTTTTAAAAGAAAAAAAAACACCATTCTAGTTTTTAGATATATTATATATGTATATTAAATAGACCTTTCCAAAATTTTTTTTTTAAATCGCTTGGTCTTTGAAGTGTTTTCCCAGTTTAAAAAAAAAAAATAAAAAAAATTGTTTCAGTGTAATGTAGAATCTTTACAGTATGTATATGTTTTCAAAAGGTGATTTTAATACCTTTCTAACGATATAACAATTAGGTCCGTCAAGCGGAACCCCGCCCCCCCCCCCCCCCACACGACGCATTTCAAATTTGAAAGTCCAGGAATTATGTGCTATTTATGTGCTAATTAGTTCCCAACAAAAAAAATGTTGTGCTCAATTTTTAAGTACTTTTTTCAAACCTTGACGTCAAGCTCCCCCCCCCCCCCCCCCCCAAGAAGAAGTAGCTTTAGAAAAAACTTTGAATGTGGGAATTAAGTGCTATTTATTTGCTCGAGAATTCCGCAAAGTTTGTTTTTGTTGCTCACATTTTAGGTACTTTTTTTGAAATTCCAAAGTTGGGGGACCAGCTAAACCGCACCCTAATAAACGGTAGCTGTAGAAAAAAGTTTTATATGTGGGAATTATGTGCTATTTAGTTAGTGCTAATTAGTTCCCAAAAAAAAAATTTTTTGTCCTCAATTTTTAAGTACTTTTTTCGTCGTAAAAAAAAATTTGTGCTGACGTCAAGCTACACCCCCCCTAAGAAGAAGTAGTTTTAGAAAAAAAACTTTGAATGTGGGAATTAAGTGCTATTTATGTGCTCGAGAATTCCGCAAAGTTTGTTTTTGTTGTTCAAGTTTTAGGTATTTTTTTGGAATTCCCCGATCGCCGGATTTCAAATTCGATATGCCAGGAATTTTGTGCTATTTATTTGCTAATTAGTTCCCAAAAAAAAATTGTGTTCTCAATTTTTAAGTACTTTTTTAAAACCTCGAAAGTGGGGGGTGCAGCTTGACGGACCTATAACAATTTTTGAAATCGGTTGATTAGTTTACGCGTGATATGAAAATATCAGAAAGTAACCGAGAGATGCATTTACTTAAATAAATTTAAAAAAAGAAAAGAAACCGCATTTTAGTTTTCAGATATGTTACACATATATATTGAATAGACCTTTCTAAAATAAAATTTTATTTTTAAAAATCGCTTGATCTTTGAAGCGTTTTTTCAGTTTCAAATTTTATTTTGGAAAACTTTTTTTTAGTGTACTAAAAAATTTTTAGTTTATTTTTTTGAATGCTCATTTTAATACCTTTCTAGTGGTATGAAGATCTTTGGAATTGGTAAAGCCATTCCGTAGTTTTCGAATACTTCGATACCTTGCCACGCCCACAATTTTTCGAAAATGCAACTTCTAAAAATCCTCACGGATGGAGGGATGACATGACCTAGAAGGAGTGTTTTGCGGTTAACAACAACAACAGGTTGTGTTTGGGTAGGTAAGATGTACCTCTATGCAAAATTTCATCAAATTCTAAGTGAGTCGGGATAAATGCATATTGGGTTTGATATGAAATTTATCTTATGAAGGTACATGTCAATGTATATGGGTGATTCCTTGGAAACTGATATATTTGTGTTCACCAACTTTAATGACAAAAATTTAAAATAAGCTTATATGCAGTCGTATAGATCTCATCGAGTCATATAAATTAAGTGAAAAATTTAATCATTTAATAGCATGGACTACTTTTAAACTCACAAAAAAGAAAAGAAAAAAAGTCACAATTTATAGTGTCCCTTTGCTGAGGTCATGTACTTTTATTGGTATTATATGCTATAAATTGTGATCAAAGCAAAATTTGCATAAGCAAGCTTAGAAAGAGGATAAATAGCGTAAGAATTTGCCACAATTGTTTTTAAAATAATTTGCTTGACTATGGTCCTATAGGGGACTAAACTCTGTTCTCTAGTTTTGTAAAAAATAAAAAAATGGTGGTCACAGTGGCCGTGTGCGGTTATTAATTAACATATAAAGTTAATTTTTTTGACACATGTTCCGTCTAATGTCAACAACAAACTGTTCTAGAGCAGGTTCCATTTCGAGGACGGGTTGGGAAGATTTTGCGCGTAATAGATGTGTCACACTTTCTCACGTCACAACTTTACCACAGCTTTTTTTTAAACTAGGTGTAATTTTTCCTTGAAAATTAGAACACATATAGACCTTGGTGGCATACATCTAATTTCTAACGGAAGTCCAAAAATATTAAGGCATATTAAAATGAGAATAGATTAAACATGAAATCTCACAACCCTGTAATGTCACAACTTTTTATTCTACTGGTTTTGATACAGTTGTTTTTACAAGTATATGTAAAATGAAACACCATGAATTATCTGTCATCATTTATAGTTCGTGTTAGTGAAAATAGTGACCTGTTACCAGAAAGTAATGGTCAACCTTCACATAAAATCCGCCGGTAAACTGATGAAGCGTCAAATCCAAGAGCGAAAAAAAAAACAATTTTTTAACGATTCACTTATCTTCTAATATTAAATATTTGTGTATTATCTGTTATTTAGTGTTAATACACAAATATTTAATATTAGAAGATAAGTGAATCGTTAAAAAATTGTTTTTCGCAAAATATAGTCTGAATTTAAATTTTACCAAAATTCTGCGAAATTTTTCTTAACCGCAAAACTATTCATCCATTAATGTCCGGCATCGAGACTGCGGTCAAAAATTCCTTTTTGATACCATTAATTAATAAATTTTTGGTTGAATATTTAATTAAACAGAAATAAAAAAAACAAAAATATTGTTTCAATTTCCAGCAATTAGGTGTTCTCATAAGGGGTTAATGGGCACTCCAAATATGAAACTGCATAATTTACTTGCGCTCAAAGCAGTTTATGTCATACTTGTAGCAAAACTACATGTTTCTGATATTTAAAATGCCTTTTTTTTGGATATTTGAAGAAGTGTACTCGTATGGGTACAGTGGGCATTAATGGGTTAAGTTGTAGCGCAATGCGAATCAGGGGCAATTTCTTATACACCATTTACACTGTATACACTTTCAAAAGTCATTTATCGTAATATTGACACTTCACAAAAAGTCGATGTGAAATATATCAGTTTCCAAGGAATCAGCCATATGTGTGTGTTCTTACATAGCTATACAACCTCGCTGATATACAAGGCGGGCGTTACATTAGATAATACTCTATTTGAGTTTCCATAACTTTTCAAAATCCTCATGTGGACTTATAAAATCAACGCTATAGTCTTCAACTAATTACATATGGTACAAATTCATGGACTCAACTCCAATGTCATATCGTCCCCTTTTTGCGTTTTTATCGTAACCACCATTTTTTCGAAATTTACTTTTTGATGCAAATTTGTTCATCATCCCTTAGCGCATCATCTGGTAAAATTTTATAGCTGAAATCCTCACAGTTATGTCAAAAAATGGCTATCTTTTTTATCGTATCCACCAATTCATAAATGAAAAAAAAAAAAATAAAAATGTAAAAAATGCTCTCCTGTAAAATTTCCTTTTTGGCGTTTACGATAAAAACGCAAAAAGGGGACGATATGAGTGTGGGTGTATGTGTTCAAATAAGGCAAATGTATTTCAAATACTGTAAGTATACATGTATGTGTGAGATTGTACGATCCAAGAATGTGAATGTAGGAAAGTGGTGGCTTGTACTATGGATTCCCACTTGCCTTAGTCCGACCCACTTATACCCACATGTGCGCCCTTCTGATATGTAGGAAAAATATATATACATAAGTTGGCTTATATCAGCCGATCAAATGAAATACCAGAA
This sequence comes from Campiglossa producta, assembly GCA_964058755.1. Classification (NCBI taxonomy): domain Eukaryota; kingdom Metazoa; phylum Arthropoda; class Insecta; order Diptera; family Tephritidae; genus Campiglossa; species Campiglossa producta. The sequence goes on along the minus strand of CAXKVI010000001.1, from coordinate 108,734,917 downwards.
ACTTTACCGATTTTGTGATTTCGTGGCCACGCAAGTGGAAGGCTTCGACTACACCCTCGGGTAAATAAAAAACAAAACTTACACCTCCTAGCCCCGCCCTGGCCTACAAGACGTCTTGTTATGAGGGAGGTGGAAAGGGACTTAATGCAACGAGCGCAACTCAATTAGTGCGTCTGTCCACCGTTTACTATTTCCCCAATCCACAGTGGTCCCGATTCCATTTTTTTTGGCATAAATTCAACCAATGCAGCTACGCAGTTGAAAGTTGACAAATCCTATAGCAATGGCATATGGAAGAAAACTAGTAAATATCTGATGAATCAGACCACGCCCACCGTGACTGCCAGTAGGGTGTCCCTTCCAGGTATGAAACAAATTTCCTTTTGAGATACGAATACATGTTGAGGTAAATTTCAAATAAATAAGCGAATTTAAATTTCTAAAAACCATATTAGACACTAATAGGGTGTGTCGAAATACTTTTTTGAGGGTTTTCTTTACGCAAGACCCCTTTAAACTTGCGTGTTTCATAGCAGATTACGAAATAGTGTAATGAGTAACGTCCGCAACGCAACTTCTTACTGAAAAATCAATAAATTCCCTGCAGTCAAATTCCGAACTACTCAGCAAACATACTAGTTCATTGACTAACCATTTTGTGGCTTATGCATACCAGTTCATTGTTGATTAGTTTTAAAACCAGTCAACACAAACTACACAGCGAAAATTCTAGTTCATTGACTATACATTTTGTGGTGTATTTATACTATTTCTTTGCTGGTTAGCTTCAAACCAGTCAAGGCCAAACTACTCAGCAAACAATATTGTTCAATGACTATACATTTTGTGGTGTATTCATACTAGTTCACTTCTGATCACCTTTAAACCAGTCAAGGCCAAACTACTCAGCAAACAATATAGTTCAATGACTAAACATTTTGTGGTGTATTCATACTAGTTCACTTCTGATCACCTTTAAACCAGTCAAGGCCAAACTACTCAGCAAACAATATAGTTCAATGACTAAACATTTTGTGGTGTATTCATACTAGTTCACTTCTGTTCACCTTTAAACCAGTCAATGTCGATCTACTCAGCAAACAATATAGTTCATTGACTATACATTTTGTGGTGTATTCATACTAGTTCACTTCTGATCACCTTTAAACCAGTCAATGTCGAACTACTCAGCAAACAATATAGTTCATTGACTATACATTTTGTGGTGTATTCATACTAGTTAATTTCTGATCACCTTTAAACCAGTCAATGTCCAACTACTCAGCAAACAATATAGTTCATTGACTATGCATTTTGTGGCATATGCATACCAGTTCATTGTTGATTAGCTTTAAACCATTCAATGCCAAACTACTCAGCGAAAATTCTAGTTCATTGACTATGCATTTTGTGGTGTATTCATACTAGTATATTTCTGATCACCTTTAAACCAGTCAATGTCGAACTACTCAGCAAATAATATAGTTCATTGACCATACATTTCGTGGTGTATTCATACTAGTTCATTTCTGATCACCTTTAAACCAGTCAATGTCGAACTACTCAGCAAATAATATAGTTCATTGACCATACATTTTGTGGTGTATGCATACCAGTTCATTGTTGATTAGCTTTAAACCATTCAATGCCAAACTACTCAGCGAAAATTCTAGTTCATTGACCATACATTTCGTGGTGTATTCATACTAGTTCATTTCTGATCACCTTTAAACCAGTCAATGTCGAACTACTCAGCAAATAATATAGTTCATTGACCATACATTTTGTGGTGTATTCATACTAGCTCATTTCTGATCACCTTTAAACCAGTCAATGTCCAACTACTCAGCAAACAATATAGTTCATTGACCATACATTTTGTGGTGTATTCATACTAGTTCACTTCTGATCACCTTTAAACCAGTCAATGTCGATCTACTCAGCAAACAATATAGTTCATTGACTATGCATTTTGTGGCATATGCATACCAGTTCATTGTTGATTAGCTTTAAACCATTCAATGCCAAACTACTCAGCGAAAATTCTAGTTCATTGACTATGCATTTTGTGGTGTATTCATACTAGTATATTTCTGATCACCTTTAAACCAGTCAATGTCCAACTACTCAGCAAACAATATAGTTCATTGACCATACATTTTGTGGTGTATTCATACTAGCTCATTTCTGATCACCTTTAAACCAGTCAATGTCCAACTACTCAGCAAACAATATAGTTCATTGACCATACATTTTGTGGTGTATTTATACTAGTTCATTGCTGATTAGCTTCAAACCAGTCAAGGCCAAACTACTCGGCAAACAATGTAGTTCATTGATTGTACATTTTGTGGTGTATTCATACTAGTTCATTTCTGATTAGCTTTAAACCAGTCAATGCCAAACTACTCAGCAACATTATAGTTCTACGCCTAAACATTTTGTGGTGTATTCATACCAGTTAATTTCTGAATACCTTCAAACTAATCAATTCCACACTACTCAGCAGACACCTAGCTCGTTTACTATACATTTTATGGATGTTTTTATACTAGTTCTTTGCTGATTACCCTTAAACCAATAAATGCCAATCTAATCAGAAAACATACTAGTATACAACTATAATTTGCTGGGTGAAATCATACTAGTCACAAAAATCCTGGTTCGTACTAGTATGCAAGTATGTATGAATCACGGGTTGAAATTATACTACATCTTTTTCAGTTTTTATTCAGAAAGTTTTCTGAATATCAATCGTAATTTTCTGAATGTCAATTGTATTTTTCTGAATATCAAATGGAAATCCTGAATATGAATTGTAATTTTCTAAATATAAATTGTTACTTTCTGAATATAAACTGAAAAGGTGTAGTCAGAAAAAGCCTAATCTATTTTAGAAAAATAGTAATTAGAAAAATTCCATTTCATACTACATTATTATTATAAGGCCTTATTACACCGCAACCATTAGTACGATCTATTGTAGTACATGGTACTATGCAAACATTATTTGAAATTTTTGGTTTGCTTCTTTTTTTCTCTTGTAATTCACAGATGCTTTTTCGTGTTTGGCTAAATACAAATATGATGCTGATGTATATATGATCTAGTATGTCAACTGCTATATTTCTTGTGTACTTATATACACAGAAAAAAGGCACTGGTAAAATCTACAATCTCGTGCTGTTATCCTGAATTTGACCAAATTTTGGGTGTTTGAACGGTATTTTTTGTTGAAGTAACTGTATTCAGATCTTTTATGATCGCTCTAGATCTTTTATAATCCCATTTTGGCCAGGTTTGTTTGGATGTCCGGCAGCCTTGGGATTGTTGCTACCTTTCGTTGGCTTGACGAAGTGTGTACTGCAAGCCAACGAAATGTGGCAACAATCCCCAAGGTGACGGACATCCAAACAAGCCTGGCCTAAGAAGGAGAGAAATCTCCATATTAATAGGTGTTCTAACTGGGCACTGCGTTATTGGTAGGCACGCAGAAGGTGTGCCCTACCGACGATGCTGTAGGAGCTGCAAAGATGATGAGGAAGAGGAAACGGTGAAGCACCTCATCTGCAACTGCCCGGTCTTAAGCGGCACGAGAACGCGCTTTTTGGGAGTTCCCTTCCTGGATAGCCTAAACCAGACCGCTGAACTGGACATAAAGGACTTGATGGCCTTCATAAAGTCATCTAAGTGGTTCGAGGAGGAGTAACGGTGTCGGTTTAGGAGTGTCAGTCCCGGGATACTACTATGTGGAAAATCCCAACAAAAATCAAAGCAGCACACTATAAGTTGGAAGAGAAGTTCGGCAAAAGTCTCGTTAGAGGTTATGACAACCTGTTGGTATATAACCGCCATTTTTTTACGTTGCGGCATAAACTTGAGTATATTGACAACAACAATATAAATTGACTCTAACAATGCTCCTTTAACTCGAGTGTATGGCCCAGCATGAAAGCAGTCTTACTTTAACACTTTTTGATGTAAAAATAAGACTTACTTTTATCTATATATACATATGTGGGACCGGAACTCCGCAGTGGACGACAAACTTAACCTTGAGTAACCTTAATTTACCTTACCTAAAAATACAACACCAAAGCCCCAATTACATAAAACTTTGACAAATGCGCGCCTCGTTTTTGAGCATTTGCAAAAATTTCGCTTCGCTTTACGTTTAAAAAATTTTGAATGAAAGTGGCACCTACAAAGTTGAATACAATTGGGCCTTCACCTATATAATCAAACTTGACGAACGCGGAATTTGAAAGGACCCATTGCAAGTTGAATTCAATAATTAAATTAAAAATACAATAAACAACATAATTTAAAAAATATAGAAAAAAAAAACTTGTGTCAACTTTACCGAGAATCGAACTCAGAGCCTTTAGCTCATTTTTGGCTGTGTATGAACTAGTATATAAACTGGTATAATGCTGATGCAGAGGCTGACTAGTATACCAATTGGTATGGTGCTGATGCAGAAGAGGACAATTGCTTTTCTTTTTCTCTTGTAACTGCTTCTTTTTTACCTTGTAATTCACAGATGCTTTTTCGTGTTTGGGTAAATACAAATAGTCGCTGCTTTCTAAAGAATAAACTGGTATATTGCTGATGTAGAGGCTGACTATGATACTGGTGCATAGACCGACTAGTATACCAACTGGAATGAATGTCAAATTCGTGGACTAGTATGACAAGTGGTACGATCTGAATGGGCATAATGATTAGTATGTCCTGCCGCATAGACTGAGCAGTATGTCAACTGGTATGATTCTGATGTATATATGAACTAGTATATCAACTGGTAATATTCTGATGCATATATGAACTAGTATGTCAAATGGTATATTTCTGATGCAAATTTGAACTAGTATGTCAACTGATATGATTATGATGCATAAGTGAACTGGTATGTGAACTGGTATGATTCTGATGCATAAATGAACTACTATATCGACTGGTATGATTCTGACGCATATATGAACTAGTATGACAACTGGTATGATTCCGATGATTTTTTTAACTAGTCTGTTAATTGGTTGATTCTGATGCATATATGAACTAGTCTGTCAACTGGTATGATTCTGATGCAAATAAGAAGTAGTCTGTCAACAGGTATGATTCTGATGCATATATGAACTAGTCTGCCAACTGTTATGATTCTGATGCATATATGAACTAGTCTGTTAACTGGTATGATTCTGATGCATATATGAACTAGTCTTTCAACTAGTATGATTCTGATGTATATATGAACTAGTCTGCCAACTGGTTTTATTCTGATGTATATATGAACTAGTCTGCCAACTGGTACGATCCTGACGCATATACGAACTAGTATCTTAAATGGTATGATACTGATGTATATAATAACAAGTATATCAACTGGTATATTCCTGATGCAGAGGCTGGCTAGTCAGCCAATTGGTATGGTGCTGATGCAGAGAAGGACAATTGCCATCTCGTAGGACATCGCCGTGTTAAAAATACCAGTTGCTAATATGGAAAAATTACAGAACTCGAACTAGTTGAGGCCGCCCGGCTGACTGGTATTTGATTAGTATAAAAGTAGTTAAGTTGACTGCAGGGATATTGTTTGCTGAGTAGTTTGGCCTTGACTGGTTTGAAGCTAATCAGCAATGAACTAGTATAAATACACCACAAAATGTATAGTCAATGAACTATATTGTTTGCTGAGTAGTTTGGCATTGACTGGTTTAACGCTAATCAGCAATGAACTAGTATGCATACGCCACAAAATGTATAGTCAATGAACTAGAATTTTTGCTGAGTAG